>OX421499.1:38206007-38211007 GCA_949126835.1 Anisus vortex
GGTAGGCCAGTCGAACGCCCTGGCGCTCGTCTACTGTGCCCCTTTTTATATTGATTGTAATATTGATTATTCATTCAATATACAATCTTCTGTCTACCTTTTGATTATATTGAGTGTAGTATTGATTATTCATCCAACCAACACTCTTCTATCTATCTTGGCTTTTGATAATATTGAATGTAGAAATGATTATTTATCCAACCAACAATCTTCTATCTATCTTGGCTTTTGATAATATTGAATGTAGAAATGATTATTCATCCAACCTACAATCTTCTGTCTATCTTGCCCATACCATCTCACCATCCACCACACAATATATTACTGTGCCTCCACTCAACAAACCTACAACCCGCGGAGTTAAATTATTCTTTTGACCACTCTCCACCATTTTCTCCATCCGCTCAATCAATCAAACCCCCCTCCCACCCCTTCCTCCCATCTCTACCCCCTCTCTCTCTCACCCTTTCTCTCCCACCCCACCGTGTCCATCCCCACAAACCCAGAAAAGGACTATATCATCGGATCGACTGACCACACTAGATTTTTCTAATACCCACATTATCATCCTTAAACAAAAACAAAAAAAAAAAAGAATTTCGGCCCTCGACAACGTGCTCGTTCCTTAAACAAGACTGAAAAAGAAAAGCAAGCATGAAAGATGTAATAATAAGAGAGACACATAGAAAAAGAGAACGAAAGAGAGGGAGAAATAGAGAGAGAGAGAGAGAGAAAGGCGAAAGAGAAACTATAACTTCATGCCTGTCCAAATGTCTGTAGAAGCAGACTTGGGGCTTGGAGATTATGAGACGTAGGTCAACAGGACTTTTGGCCGGGAAGTTTGTCTTCCAGAACAATTTCTGATGTCAAACAGAACATCTGTTTGTTCTAGAAAATTGTTTCTCTGTTGAAGGGAAAGATTTGTTCCCCCCCCCCCGGTCATATCCTCCACCCCCCCCCCCTTTTTTTTTTATTATTTTTCTGCCCGTTTCATTTTTTTCTCTCTTTGTATTCCGGTCAGTAGTAACCCCTCATCCCCGGATGTTGACAATATGGCGAAGACAATTATCCACAGATACTTCTGGGCACGAGCCCTCGTGCGTGCCTCCATCTTTGCCACATAATCGTCTGCTGGAAGAAGTTTAAGGATTGGGGGGAAGGGGGGGGGGGGTTCTCAAAAATGTTTTTTTTTCAAGACTTGCAGCAAATCATTTACGTGTTGACATATCGTGTAGGTTCATTTACTATGAATCTTTCGAATAGATTTAAGTTTAGTCTGAATCTTTCGAATAGATTAAATCTTGTTCTTCTTCTTCTTCTTTTAGCCAGTCTGCAGAGCTGCTTGCTCTCTTGCAGTCAATGCCAGACAAACATATTTACAATTAAATCTTGTAGATAACACAACGTAATGTTCATCCAATTGTTTCTCAAAAGGCGTTAAAAATTTTCTTTTAGCTATCTCCCAAACATCCCCCTCCCTCTCTTTATCTCTTTCTATTTCTCTCTTTTTATCACTCTTATCTTCTTTTTATTCGTTCAACTTTTCGTCAAATTGTTTAAAGCACTTTTGTTTTTTTTTACTTCGTGGTCATTACTATCCGATTTCTTAGGTTCAATATTTACAATTAATATTAATAGTAGTGTTACTTGTCATTGTTGTGTAGGGTTGGTCATATGAATTTGAAGCCAAATAACTAGCTTTAAACTAACTTGCGTTTCAAGGAAAACGATCTATAATCGACATATATTTACACAAAAATTAACAAGTAAAAAACGATGATAAACACAACTGCCTTAGACTTAAGCTTTCGACACACTCCCTTCTGCCTAACACACATGAAAATCAGTCTAGCATGACACAACTTCGGACCAATGGGATGGTTAGGACAACGCACAAGATGACCAAGTGACCCCAGTCCACGAAGACACAACAAACTTCAATGGACTGGTTACCAGGATCCAACTGTTGAAGTAACAGAACAGTGAACAGTGAACAGTGAACAGTGAACAGTGAACAGTGAACAGTGAACAGTGAACAGTGAACAGTGAACAGTGAACAGTGAACAGTGAACAGTGAACAGTGAACAGTGAACAGTGAACAGTGAACAGTGAACAGTGAACAGTGAACAGTGAACAGTGAACAGTGAACAGTGAACAGTGAACAGTGAACAGTGAACAGTGAACAGTGAACAGTGAACAGTGAACAGTGAACAGTGAACAGTGAACAGTGAACAGTGAACAGTGAACAGTGAACAGTGAACAGTGAACAGTGAACAGTGAACAGTGAACAGTGAACAGTGAACAGTGAACAGTGAACAGTGAACAGTGAACAGTGAACAGTGAACAGTGAACAGTGAACAGTGAACAGTGAACAGTGAACAGTGAACAGTGAACAGTGAACAGTGAACAGTGAACAGTGAACAGTGAACAGTGAACAGTGAACAGTGAACAGTGAACAGTGAACAGTGAACAGTGAACAGTGAACAGTGAACAGTGAACAGTGAACAGTGAACAGTGAACAGTGAACAGTGAACAGTGAACAGTGAACAGTGAACAGTGAACAGTGAACAGTGAACAGTGAACAGTGAACAGTGAACAGTGAACAGTGAACAGTGAACAGTGAACAGTGAACAGTGAACAGTGAACAGTGAACAGTGAACAGTGAACAGTGAACAGTGAACAGTGAACAGTGAACAGTGAACAGTGAACAGTGAACAGTGAACAGTGAACAGTGAACAGTGAACAGTGAACAATGAACAATGAACAATGAACAATGAACAGTGAACAATATTTATTTGCCACATAGTACAAAGGTACAATAAAGGCATAGGTCTACTCACAACCTGGTGATTCATTACATTCACAATTAAAACATCTTATGTAATGGAAATAAATGAATGTTTTATCATTATCAATCCTTCTAGGAAATAATTCCTGCATTTGTTTTAAAATGCCAGTCCGGAAACAACATTGAATTGACACAAACTAAAACGAATGGGCGCATACAAACTCTTTTGTTAAAAAATAATAGACAATTGGTTATTAGGATAATATTTGAATAAAAGTCTCAATACAAAGCTCAATATGTAACTTTACTCAAACCTATTTTCTTATTGTGCAAAGTCTGTAATTACGACGTAATCTTCCAATGTAATTTTTCCTTAACGTTTACTTCAAGTGTGTAACATTTTCAAAGTTTTTTTTTCTTCTTATAAAAAACAACAACGGAAACTAGGGGAAATAACTCCGAGATGAAATGCATTAAAAGAAAGGGGGGCAACTTGGTCAAATCAACAATTGCAGCGGAAATCATTCACACCTTCTGGACGTAAAAATTTCTTTGCTTTTGCATTTTGGAGGAAGACAACAACGAAAAATAAATGTCCGAAGAATTGTCAGAGGGAGGGGGTGGGAAAGAAAAGGAGAGAGGCTAGTCTGCCGCCCCCCCCCCAATTGACCACCATGTTGACATGCGCCCTGGGCCCAGCGTCAGTCATGGCGCGCGTATCACGGGCAAATATTGGCCCGGCAAAATACTCCATTTGCTCTGATATCAAATACAAAGCAACAAGCGACGAGCATTGTTCCAAATGCACCCCAGTTATGCCCCTTAGTCTTCCGGTCTCACAATCCGATGGTAAATTTAGATGCAAGTGCGGTCCATCCCCCCCCCCCGCCCGCCCCCTTTCATTTTTGTGTGTGCTCATTTTCACTTTTTCGCTTTCCTCCTATTACTTCAACTTCCTCTATATCCCCCCTTTTTTTTTCTTTGCGCCCCAACCCCACTCATTCCGCCCCCCAAATAAAGAGCCACGCGATTTTGGTCCTTAGTTTACTTTTTTTTTGTTATCTGCCCTTGTCCCCCCCCCCCCCCCCCCCCCCCAAAAAAAATGGGGCTTAAAAAAATAGAAATTGTCTCCCCCTGGCAATTCTTTCCATCAAACAGATGACCATATTTGGCATAGACGAGGCTGACAATTTTGTTTGAGTAATGGCTACCGATGCAAGCCACGGGAGTTATTTGCCCTTTCATCTTTCCATACCGGAGATTTTTTTTTGCTTGTCCAAAGTGAGATGTTGCAATTTTAACTGGAGGGAGAGAGGGAGACGAGTGGATGTTGTTTTTTCAATAGCTGCTTTGAGGGGCAGGGGGAGGGGAGGAGTTAGGGGGAGGGAGCAGAGTCTAATTTTTTTTTAGGGACCTTCTCAATGCAAACAGACAAACACACTTGCCAAACGGGAACATGTACACATTTGCTTTGAATGAATATATATATTTATATCTGAATGTTTTTCATTGTTTATAGATGTATTGTATTTATATTAATTCTAACATTGTTTACACGGTGGTCGAGTTAGGCAGCGCGTTCGGCTAGCGTACCGAAGGTCCTGGGTTCCGAATTCTGGTGAAGGCCAAGATTTGTTCTCGGGTCTGGAGGGTGTCTCTGAGTCTACCCAGATCAAATGGGTACCTGACTTTAGTAGGGGGTAAAGTTGAATGCGGCTTCGCATTGTGCTGGCTGCTGGCCACACATTCCCCTCGTGGGCCGTGGCCACAGTAACTGGTGACTGCTGCACAGGCCCATTGGATCAATTTGTCCGACGGGATACTTTACTGTTTACTTACTGGATCCTCTAGGATCTACCAAACTATGATGGGTACCTGACTTTAGTTGACGTAAATTAAAGGCGGGGATAGGCCATTGTCCTGGCCACACATTCCCCTAGTATGCCTTTGCAGGAGAAACTAGTGAACGTTGCTTCGCCGGCCCCCATGGATCGATTTGTTCTAACGGGATATTCTACTTTACTTGCTTACAAATGTTATAGGGTACAACTGGTCTAGTCTAAAGCGCATTGAGTATCATTCCAGTGGGTCAAATCCTGAGACCCAATTGTAAAAACAAATGCGAGTTGGCATTGTTCTGACCGAACAATCCCCTGGGCGAGAAAGCCTATGCGTAAAGCAGAATCACGAATTTAAATACAAATCCAATGAA
>OX421499.1:38213507-38506007 GCA_949126835.1 Anisus vortex
ATAAGAAATCCTCAAATTGAGCTATCAATTCTTATTACAAAGGCGTTATATCAGTGGTCATCTATGCACTGTCATATATGCCGCAATAGATAATTTTAGTATTTCCCTGGTCAAGTCGCTTTGATATGCTTTTCAAGTATTAATTCAATAACAATGTTAAATGACAAGCCAGCTTTTATTATCTTTTGTAGATAATTATTAAGTAGTAGATGACTGTAGAATAATGAGTACCGAATTGTAGACTGTATTATTTATTTGGCTAGAGCCCCCATTCAGTTGATGAAATATTTATTTATTATGTTGTCTTGTAGTTTTTATAATTACTGCTTCAATTGGTAGTATCAATATTAGTTCATTTTGATATTAGTTTAGTGTAGTCTAGGTTGGTCCTGATTCAAAATATCCCCAGGCAAACTTTATAACATTGATTAGAGTTTATTTGATTTGTTCAGGTGTATATTTATGTTGGCTCAAATACACAGCAAGTATCGTGTTGTTATTGTGTATTGTTGGCAATTACTATTGTAGTATAAATAAAACACACACAATACTGGAACTTGAAAAACTGATATAAATCGAGTTTTGTAAATAAACGAATAATTGGTTTAATCACAGAATCATCAATTAGAAATCCGAATGATATTTACACAAGTGGTTAAGAATAGCACATGTTCCATAGAATGAATAAGAAATATATTCGATAGACTTTGAATAGCATTGAAACTACTGGTAAAACAATATTGAATCCTTTATAGTATAAATATGTAGGAATTTTATGTCAGAGCATAGGCTACGTGTTTACTTGTCGAGAGCTGCCAAAGAACTGACGAAACTTTCTACTGATTTTCGTGGGTCTATCATATGGGTCGATACGATATCATAACCGAATACAAGAGAGTACATTACATTATATAATAAAATACTAGCGTGCGATGGAATATCCGACTATGTTGTCCGGTACAGTAGCTGGGAAAAACCAACGGCCATGTTGTCCGGTATAGTAGCTGAGAAAAACCAACCGCCATATTGTCCGGTACAGTAGCTGGGAAAAACCGTCGTCCATATTGTCCGGTTATTTAGCTTATGAAATAATTTCTATCATTACTACTGCAATTCCTATGAACGATTAGTATCCATTTAATTATGGTACAATATATAAATTTACGTTTCGTAGTAATATATATATCGTTCTCTCTCTCTCTCACTTATGTTCACAATTCGTCGTGGCCACGACATGCGAGGGTATTCTGTAGCCAGCTCAATGCCACACGGCCATCGTGTTCCAGTAATAAAGTTTGTTGTTTGTTTGTTTATTTTTAAATCGTGTACAGGTATCTTCGTTCTAAATTCTAAACTTTTGCTTGAGCCCAGAAATTATTTTCTTCACTATTTCCGCCCTTGAAAAAAAAATTGGGGGGGGGGGAGATGATGTGGGGGGGGGGGACTGAAATATTGAATATAAAGTAACGAGTATTTTTTTTATAATTCCTTTTGCAAGGATATGGGGGCATTGTGGCCGAGCGGCAGTGCGTTCAGCTGGCGTACCGAAGGTCCCGGGTTCGAATCCTGGTGAAGGCTAGGATTTGTTCATGGGTCTGGAGGGTGTCTCTGAGTCTAAGTAAAGGCAGCTGGATCATTGTGCCGGCCCACACAATCCGAGGTCACAGAAACTGGTGAGCGCTGCTTCAGCGGCCCTAAGGATCATTTTGGACCGACGGGATACTTTACTTTACTTTTGCAAGGATAAAAATGTATAAACTCTATCTTCCTCTTCCCAAGTGGCACCTGGGCACGGAATGGGTTTTCTGAACGAATCAGGAAAACTAAGCAGCATCATCGCAAAAAAAAAGTATCCTTATCAAAATGCAAGATAGCCACGGATTATCCTGGAATGCAATAATCTTCTGTATACAAATATTCTTGTGGTGTATCCATTGTTTAGGTAAGGGTTCGACAACCTTTTTCTAATAGTGTGCCAACAGGTACTATTATACTTTAAAAAATATTTCAAGGACAAAAAATTTAATTCCGTAGCAAACGAGATCTATATAGAAAAGCGTTTTACATTTAATACAAAATTAACGTGTCTCATATTATCATCCTTGTTATTTGCATTTATTTCTATTACAATAGTTTATTACTAAACTTTCACATTTATGGTAATTATTGTCTTGATATTATTTTTTGTCAGTCAAGAAGTGGATCTAACACAGGCTATTATTAATTAGAGATTGGTCGCTCACTAAAGAACTGATAGACTGATCCGGGTCTTTCAAAGGAACGGATCCGAAAGCCGATCACTGCCAAAAGACCCGGATCAGTACTGATCCGTTCCCGTTCTGCATTTCGATAATATGCTGGTTTCGAATGCGAGTGATCGCTTATTTGCGATCAATCATCAATCAATATAGGCCTATATAATTACCGTGAGTTTGTTTATATAAACAATATTGCTTAATTCGTCAATTTCTTTTTAATAGCCTAAAAGTAGGCCTATTACTAATCACCGTATGTAAAGGTTCTACTTAGTACTGAGCGCCATGTTTCAGAATAATGTCCCTTTGAAATGCTTTCACACCGTTCATTTACTATGTTGAACGCGAGATCCTATCGGGTTTTCCCTATTCACGCCCCTGTTTTTTTTTTATTGTTTTTTTTTAAGTTACACACTCTCTTTTAACAAAACACATTGTACTCATTCGTTTCTCCGTCATTTTGACGGGCATAGCCAATAGTTGTAAATAATGTTGATGATACAATACTTGCATTATAATTAGCCAATATGATTACATTTTTTTACATTTACCCTTTTAATTTTAATTATTAGATGAAAAAAAAAGGAATTATCGCTTAAATTTTAAATAAAAGTTTAATTATAATTAGTTTAGTAGCCTGCAACTAGACGATTGAGAATAATTATTTCGTATTTATATTTGTTAATGTTTTAAGTAACAAAAAAAAACGGCGTTTCTACAAGGGATCCAAGTTGGTTTTTCTCTCCCCTTCACAGCCAACATGTAAAAAAATGGAGAGGGAGGGGGGGGGGGGTAAATTACTAAGTGATCCGTTGAACGGATGCGGATCTTTTTAGTTTGCGCTCAATTGAGCGGCGATCAGTAATCAGTTTGGTGAATGGTCTCGAATATTTTAATTATATCTTCATCTCAGTTTTATGAGATCTCCCTTTTATTGTATTTCGGTTTTTGCAACCGTACTTTGTTAACCGCCAGTGCAATATACATAAATGGAATAGTCACGTAGTAATCATTCAATCTGGGTAGTTAATGTAATGCTTTTAAATATGCATATAAATTCTTTAGTCATCTAATATTTATACAATTTTCAAATACTTTTTACAGTTTTATCATTTCAAAGCTATAAATTGTGCGCCACTTATTTTCTATAAAAGAAAAACATGAAACTAATAAGAAAATTTAGCCAAAATAAAACGTATTAATTATTTCCCTTGAATTAAAAAACTTTCCACACTTGATTCAATAGTAATTGCAAACTAGTTATGTTTTGTAATATAGCAAATATTACTGACTCATTAATCTTTCTTTATTTAAATCGAGCATTATATAATTCATTATTAGATTTAATTATTAGAGGATTAAAATAATTTACGTTAAACAGTTGTAAAAAACAACAACTTTTCTTGCATTAATTGTTTGTCCATTTAAGGAGTTTTTCTTTTAAACATTCAATATTATAGAAATTACATAATATATTGCTATTATAGGAGTCTCTTATTAATTTATTAAATTAATATAATAAATCAATTTGTATTAGAATTTCTTATTTTTATGTTTAAAGAAGATAAGCATAATAACTCTTTTAAATGTAGGTCTAACTAGTCTGTATCAATTAATGAGCGCCTTGTCTTAAATGCTCTTCGCTAACTGTATAATGTCATATACATATTGAACCACTCCTGATGGCAGAGCAGCCAGAACAGTACATCACCAGAGACCAAGAGGTAAGAGGCTTAGGGGCAGACCGAGACAAAGGTGGCTCGGATCTGCAAAAACTTGGTGTGCGGGCATGGCGGAGGAAAGCCAAGGATAGGCCCGAATGGATGGAGGCGTTGCAGCAGGCCAATGGCCTACATGGGCTGTAGCGCCATAGGGATGGATGGGATGGATGTATTTTAAAATCGCCAATATTCCTTTTACTTAAAAAAAGATCGACATCTAAGAAGATTGTAATAAGATCAAACCAGTTAGACTTGATGTGGTATGACACAATGAGTCCATCAATTTGAAAGTCTTGTTTTTCTTTAGAAAACTTCGCTTTGAGTGCTTCGACGTACTTCTAAAAAAGCCCAACTATCCATCATAATATATGCCTTAATATAGAGATGTACATGTAGTTAAATGTTGAAAAAAATTGATTTCGAGGCGAGATATGTCCAGTTTCTATGCAAATCCGTTCCAGTAGTCCTTGTAAATACAAGTTCAACTCACTTAAATGTGTCACTTTGTTATTCAGAAACATCGGCTTCAACAGTCAGTTTTCCTCATTCAGAACCGGAAAATGTTGTTGTTTTTATCAATAAAAAACACCTCTTGGATGTCTCTCGCGTGCCATTGCAAATCGCTCTGCGATTAAAATATTTAATTTAAATTACTTTCTTAAATGTTTTCAGTAAATAATTAATAATTATATTTTTGTAAAGTTATTATAGCTTTATTATACATTGTAATTTATAAAATTTTTCACCTGTAGCTTTAGGCCTACCTAAGCCTATGTATTATTTCCCCGAGCGATGCCGGCAATGTAAATTTTGGTTTAATTATAAAACTTGCCTATTTTTAACCCGATTATAATATTTATTTGACATAGCTTTTCTAAAATGTTTCCAGAAAATTAAAATTATATTTTTTAAATTATTAGATCTAGCCTATTTCTTTCTGTTCATTGTAGTTTATGAAATGTTTATCTGTAGCTTATACAGGCCTATTTAATTTTTCCCGGGCAACGCCGGTCTTCCATAGACTTCGAGACAACGGAGAATTTAGCTTGTGTATATATAATATATATATTGGTCTTCCATAGACTTCGAGACAAACGGTCAATACATAAATTGGAAACATCCTCCAAAATAATTTTTTTACTATATCAACTTTATTGTTTAATTCGTCGATTTTTTTTTTAAATCGTATTACTAATTATGTTATGGTAATGAACTGGAGCGTCATTTTAAACATATTCAGAGTGATGTCCCTTTAAAAATGCTTTAAAACTGTGTGTAATGTGGTCCTTCCACTGCTAGGTTTTCTTTGTAGTTTTTATTGTTGGGTTTTTTCTTCTTTGATTTTTTCTTTTTGATTGTTTTTATTATTTAAACAAAACATATTGTAGTCATTCGTAACTCTTACCCGCCATTATGATGGGCATAAATACTAGTGTATATAGGCATGATATATATTGTGGAATAGACTGGTCAAGAGAAGTAGAATTGATTTATGACTTTGGTATGTCTCTCTAGTTACAAAACACAAGTCCTAGCTCAAGTCTCGACTATTCCTATAACAATATATATATATATAAACTTAGAGACCTCACAGGTAGACACCACTGTCAAATTCAAACAATAGACAGGTCTGTCTGCGTTCAATATAAAGATACTCAAGACTTCGATTACAGAACCGCAATCTTGAGTTCGGGTTTCAAACATTTATTATTACTTCCATCGCGTTTTTTCCCGCCCTTTTGTTTTTCCGAGCGTCCAACTGTTTCTTTGGAATAGCCGCCCCTGCCGATATATTCACTGCCTTGTTGTTGTGTTTAGACGAGCCTCTCCTCTGGAACCTCTTTCACCGTGGGGAAAAACGATGCCCTTTCCTGCCCACCACTTACTCTCTCTATTGTTTCTGTTGTACCTTGGTCCCTCCCTATAGTTCGTACAGAGATATCGACATCTGGATACAAAGGTAACTTTAGATTTTAGATGAACAAAAAAAGACAGAATATAGTTTTGTATAGTAAGGAAGTTTAATACGGCATATGGTATATATATTGATCCATAGGGTCAGTAAAGCAGCGTACACCAGTTAATAACAATAAATAATAATAATAATTGTATAGCGCTGCCAACAAACATAATGTAAGCTCAGACCGCATTTAACCCTTCCCGTACCGACCTACTTCTATCTATGCTGCTTTCAGTTCCGCTATATACGCGCCCGGGACTGTAAGGGTTAACATACAAATAGGAACACGGATATAATCTATAGGCTAAGAAATATCAAGATACTTGATGATTTAAAACGTGATAAACATTGGAAAAATCAAATAAATGAAGCATTAACCGACATAACATATAATAAAGTAGACAGTAGTGGCCCAAAGCAGGGGTCGGCAACCTTTGGCTAACAGAGTGCCAAACTAGGATTTCTAAATCATCCAGCGTGCAAACAGCCTGAAGTTAACCTGCTCTATTATACTTTATAAACATTTTTTTAATAGAACAATTAGTTTAACTCCGTAAGCAAGACTAATGCAAACATGCAAAGGAGATTATTTATAGAGAAAATCGTTGAAGTGTTTTATATTTAATTAACGTGTTTGTCATTGTCGTCCTTTTTATTTACATTTGTATAAAATACAATATTTTATTACTAAGCGTTCACAGTAATTATTGTTTTAACATTAACATTTGTTAGTCAAGATGAAGATCTAACTTCTAACACCTGCCAATGTTATTTATATTTTGATCTCAGTTTAATAGTACTAACTGAGATATCCTTTAATGTATAATAGAAGGATATATTTTTATATCACTATTATAAAGAGGATTTGACACGTAGTAATCATAGAAACTGGCTAGTTAATGTGATGTTTGAAAATATACATATAAATACTTTAGTCATATAATATTTATAAAATTTTCCAATAATGTTTACAGTTCAATAATTTAAAAAACAACAAAAAAAAAACAACAACATTCGAAATATTTCTTCCTTTATTTAAAAAAACCGTGTCCACCTTTGATTCAATAATGATCTCAAATAATTGATGTTTTGTAATATAACACATATTATTTACTAATTATTATTTCTTTATATAAATCCAACATTATGGTATTCATTACACGATTTAATTATAAGATGATTAAAATAACTTACGCTAAACAGTTCTAAATAAACGTTTCCTGCATTAATAATTTAATGAGTTTATATTTTAAACATTAATAATTACAGAAATTACATAATATAATGCTATATTTATTAATTTTATGAAATTAATAATACAAATACATTTGTTTAAGAATTACTTATATTTATGTTTAATTAAAGAACATGAGCATAAAAACTCTTTTAAATGTAATTAGTATATATCAATTAATGAGCGGTCAAGTGTAAGTGACCTCTATGCTTAAAACAGCTTTCATGTGCGATAAGATGTGTTCACAAGTGTGAGTTAAATTAAAAGCTGAAAGTAAAAGATCGAATGCCTAGCAGCTTCTATCCAGATTTTTTCCTCAAATGGGCACATTTGGATGAGCATTTTTTAAATGTTTAAAATTCAACTTGCTGCATTTTAAAATCGCCAATATCCCTCCGCTTAAAAAAAAGATCTACATCTAAGAAGGTTGTAGTCATATAAAACCAGTTAGGCTGGATGTGGTATGAAATGATGAGCCCCTCAATTTGAAAGTATTGCCATTGATTTGATAACTCCCGCTTTGGGTCTTTTAATGTATTTTTGAAAAAGCCCAAATATCTGTCTTAATATATGCCTAATATAGGTATGTAAACGTAGTTAAATGTTTTGAAATTGATTTTATGTAAGATATGTCCAGTTAAAATGCAAATACATTTCAATGGTCATTGTAAATGCAAGTTCAACTCACTTAATTAAATGTGTCGCTATTTCATTCAGAAACATCGGCTTCAATAGTCAGTGTTCCGCATTTAGAACCGGAAAATATTGTTGTTTTTTTTTATCAATAAAAAACACCCCTTGGAGGTCTCTCGCGTGCCATTGAAGTTTGGCACGCGTGCCTTAGGTTGCCGACCCCTGACCTAAAGCATGTTATATAAGGTAAATATGGGAAAAAAAGAGTTTTTAAGTTGTTTTTTGAAAGTAACAATAGATCGCTTTCGCTCTGAGTTGAATGGTAAGAATAGTAATGGCATACTAAGGGATTGTGTGGAAAGCACAATGCCAAGACCGCCTTTACTTTTCCTCAACTAATGTCAGGTACTCACCGGGGCTACCATAGAACCTTAACCCTTCACCAAGATTCGAACTCAGAAACTTCGGTACACCAATAGAACACGCTGCCGCTCGACCAACCATTATAATATAAATAAACTATTTGCTAAAAAAATGTAGGTTAGTAACAAACAGAAAGCTAATGACTAATACTGCTCTTAGAAATAATATATATAATATATATATATAATATGCTACATGACACACAAACTTTATAAATATATTTCCAGATTTACTTGACGCTGCCAACAAACATAATGTAAGCTCAGGGAGTATTTAACATTGAGAAACAATCAACCCAGAACACGGATATAATTGTCTAGGCTAAAAATATATAGCTAATTAATCATCTTAAAACTTAACAAACAGGACAAAGCAAATACATGTAGCATTAACCGACTTAATATAAAACTAAAACTGTACGGGAGTCTTAAAAGGATTAAAAAGTTACCATAGAACTTGTTTGCCTGAGTTGGGTGGGAAGTAGATTCTATACAACAAATCTATTTGTACAGTTCCACAAAGTCTAGTGAAATAATATAACATAGCCACAAGTTCAAACAAATGCAACCATTGAACAATTGTTTTAAATGGCTTGTATGACAACACGGACACTGGTCTTCACATGCTATTAGTAGAACTGCCCGTATTTGAAGGACTCTTGGCCGGATCTGGGCGGCCAACCGTTTGTGCCGAACCTTTATTATGATGTGTTCTATCTTGCAAGATACAGCAGACTTTGTTCTTCGAGCCCTAAGAGAGTGATCTCGGCTTGCATTCTCACTTACAGAGAGGCCGGGCGGGTCCTGCGGTTAGTTCACCGCACTGTCAACCGACACGTCGCGGGTTTCTATCCCTGCCGCCGACCGATCCCTGCCGCCCTGCAGGAGTTTTAGGCCTAGTGGACGTAATAATCTTATATCTAGAAGGAACGTCTGTAAATGTATAAGTAATAAGAGAAGTGGGGTTCTAGTTCCGGTTTCATCAGAGTGGATCTGACACACACATTGATTTGTACAGTTGAATGACAATAATAATTCTATTTGTACATTTGCACAAAGTCTAGTGGAATGACAGCAATTCTATTTGTACAGTTCCACAAAGTCTAGTGGAATGACAACAAGTCTATTTCTACAGTTACACAAAGTCTAGTGGAATGACAACAAGCCTATTCATACCAAGGCCTCCCCCCTTAATCACTAACCACTTCATCAATGTCACGCGGACGTTCCACATTTTCCTAGGTTTCACTTTTATCTGAGTTTAATTCCTAAGCCTATCAGGCCAAGGCGCCCCTCCCCAACCCCGGCACACCCCACCCCTTGAACACTCTTTTATGTTTGTACTCCTCCCAATCAAACTTCCCCCCCCCCTCCTTTCCACATCCTCGCTGCCACCAATTTCTTAATCTAATGCACAAGAATTTAAAAAAGGGTGTGAGGGGTGGGGAAGGAAACAACTTTTTGGGAGGGCTGCAATATTTGTTTTCGCACCTGTGTTTTCTCTGCGCCCTCCTCCCACCACTTCACACCCTCACCCCAATCCTATCACCACAATCTTATCATTATCTTTCACTTGTGTATCACTCCGCCTTTCGTTTTTCTGGATTCAGCGCCCATTAAAATAGTTCCTTTGTGAGCCGCAGGAAAGCCAGCGGGTCTAATGTATATATATATATACTATATTTACATATTTTAATATATCCGGCCAACGCCGGGGTCAGTCGGCTAGTACGTTTCTATAAATCTCATCAAGTCTAAACATAGTAACACTAATGGAGACCGTTCCGAACACAAACATACACTGACTCACTGTTCAGAGGCGTATATTCTAATGGGGTGTGTATTTTTTATTTTATGTTTGCATTCTCATTCTGTTATTTTTTCCCAAACTTGCAGTTCGTATTTAACTAGGGAGATGGGAGATAAAAAAAAACGTAGCCTATATCCTTGAAAACTTGTTTGATTGCAAGGGGAACAAAGACGCTGATGTGCCCCCCCCCCCCCTCTCTCTCTCCTCACCATAATATAATTGCCTAAAAAACAATACAGGACGAGAATTCCGCCCATGACGTAACGATGTTCAGGAGTGAACCGGGTGGCGGGGGGGGGGACACCAAGGTTCTGTGCGGGCGCCAGCCACCCCGTGCCGTGTAAGACAGGGTACTGGTCTCCGCAGCCCCCATATGTACTACATATACCCTACTTTTCCTCACTGCGGAATTACTCTCGGACCATTTATCGTGGTGGGTCGGCCGTAGGCCTATACCTGCACAGTCGACCGGTAGCACAATTACCTTTCTATAGGTATGGGCATCCAGGAGGCACCAGGACGGGGTTGAGGCGGGAACGCTGCGCACATTGCTTCCTTCCCACCGAGCATCTCGGCGGTACAGTGAGACATCGGACGAGCAGCAAGGGGCTGTATCACATGCATTGGCGAACCGGTCTGCTTTTGATGCATGCGTACTGATGGATTCCGTACTTCGCTAGCGATGAGGCATTGGGTACAAAAATACTCTCTACCACACAGAAGACCACGTGAATTCCACCAGGAATCGTCGTAAAATTACACGTACAAATTACAAATTACAAATTACATTGCCTAAATGAAATGAAAACATTCGTTATGTTCTGATATTGTCTCCCAACTTCCATCTTTGTTTTATGTATAGCCTACATTAAAAAACAAGGATGATAACTGTTGAACGCTGCGACCCCAGACCGTGGATCGATTCGGTCCGACGGGATATATAATAACATATAAAAAGACAAATAACACATCTATAACTAAATATATGAACACATTTTTTAACACATTTATGTGAATACATTATATTAAAGTTTGTATATTAACCCACACATAAACTAAACTAAACACGTGTATAAACACATGTATGTGATTACATATCAAATTAGATATACTTAACACTGACATAAACTAAAAATTGTAAACACAATTATAAACACATTCATAAGCACTCCCTGGCGAGACCTCCGTGCTTTTTGCCCTCCATCAGCGCCTCGTGGAACTTCTCACCTTCTTCTCCCTCCCATACCTCCCCTCCCCCACACGCTCCCACCCCTAGCCTCCCACACACGCGGAGCCCCCCAAGTAAAATTCTCTTGTTTTGTCATCCGATACCCCCCCCCCCCACCACGCTCGCGAAGCACTCTTTGTAACAATAAAAAAATACATTTTAAAACATATTTATGTGGCTAATGAGGGCAGAGTGTGTGTGTGTGATGCGCGGGGGAGGGATTGGGTGGTGGCCTTGATGGAAAAGGGGGGAGTATGGAGCAACATCTTAAACTCAGAGCTCCCCCACACGCACGCGCCGCTCCCTACCCCTCTCCATCGCCCGCCCCCTTCGCCACACACCTTCTCACTACACACACATACACACCAACAATTAAAATGACCCACCTGTCTGACATGAACGGGGAGGTGCGGGGTGTGGGGGGCACGGGTGTGGAGGGGAATGGCATGCTCCTAGGATAACATCGAATATGTTCCAGAAGATACGGCTGACTGTAAACATTTTCCACCTACCCCCCCCTACCCCCTCCCTCCCAAAGGCCTAATCGGCTCTAGAGATTATCGGGCAATGATATTGCCACCCTTGTTGGTGGCTTTACCAATCACAACCCGCCAGGTGAGGTTAGTGGAAGAGAAGTGGGGGTAGGGAGGGCGCTAAGGTGTCAGACAGCGGAAACGTTAAGGGAAGTGGGGGGATGGAGGGGAGGAGAGAAAGAGAGAAAGATGGGTGCGTTTCTCAAAGTTGTGTTGTGGTCGTAAGTTGCCATGTTTACTGATCTTTCTTACACCAATAGAAATCTTTTTTTTATCTCTTTCTCTCACTCCATCTATTAAACTCTTTCTATTATCTCTCTCTCTCTCTCTCTCTCTTTTTTATTTTTCTCTCTGCTCTCTAAATGTCACTTGCTCTTCACCACTCTCGCTTTCCCCATCACTCTCGCTTTCCCTCTCATTCTCGCTTTCCCCATCACTCTCGCTTTCCCTCTCACTCTCGCTTCCCCCCTCACTCTCGCTTTCCCTCTCATTCTCGCTTTCCCCATCACTCTCGCTTTCCCTCTCACTCTCGCTTCCCCCCTCACTCTCGCTTTCCCTCTCATTCTCGCTTTCCCCCTCACTCTCGCTTTCCCCCTCACTCTCGCTTCCCCCCTCACTCTCGCTTTCCCTCTCATTCTCGCTTTCCCCCTCACTCTCGCTTTCCCTCTCACTCTCGCTTCCCCCTTACTCTCGCTTTGCCCCTCACTCTCCTTTCTCTATTACTCTCGCTTCCCCCTCACTCTTTCTTTTCTCTATTACTCTCGCTTTCCCCCTCACTCTTCCTTTCTCTATTACTCTCGCTTTCCCCTTCACTCTTCCTTTCTCTATTACTCTCGCTTTCCCCTTCACTCTTCCTTTCTCTGTTACTCTCGCTTTCCCCCTCACTCTTCCTTTCTCTATTACTCTCGCTTTCCCCTTCACTCTTCCTTTCTCTATTACTCTCGCTTTCCCCCTCACTCTTCCTTTCTCTATTACTATCGCTTTCCCCTTCACTCTTCCTTTCTCTATTACTCTCGCTTTCCCCCTCACTCTTCCTTTCTCTGTTACTCTCGCTTTCCCCTTCACTCTTCCTTTCTCTATTACTATCGCTTTCCCCTTCACTCTTCCTTTCTCTATTACTATCGCTTTCCCCTTCACTCTTCCTTTCTCTATTACTCTCGCTTTCCCCCTCACTTTTCCTTTCTCTATTACTCTCGCTTTCCCCCTCACTCTTCCTTTCTCTATTACTCTCGCTTTCTTTCCTCACTCTTCCTTTCTCTATTACTCTCGCTCTCTTTCCTCACTCTTCCTTTCTCTATTACTCTCGCTTTCTTTCCTCACTCTTCCTTTCTCTATTACCCTCGCTCTCTTTCCTCACTGTCGTAGGTGGTTTGAATTTTGGCCTTACAGACACGTCAGGGTGCAGTAATGTGTACTCACACCCCCGGCTGGTCTAGTCAAGGAGTATGGCGCTATTGCATTAATTGGTTATATATCGCAAAATTTATATTTCCATCAACTGTTATTGCTATAAGTAGGGCGGATTCACCAGCTTGCTACTTTCTTTAATATATCATCAGCCACACAGAACACATAGACTAATAGAACTATAAAACAGTTAATAACTTGTGATGAATTACATATATCTCCAGTTTATTGATTGAAAACAAAAGTACTAATGCCAAATATCGGATGATCTGATGTAACAAATGCAAACTAAATCACTAAGTTGTGCAGGTGAAAATAGTGGAAATATTTAGTGAAATTAAACTAGACTGGCTATACTAGCAGGGTATCACCTCCCCGCACCAATACCGAGAGATGTTTCCTATAAGGAGTCTCTCAGATGCACTGAAGAAATTCCAGTGTAAATTTTCTATTTCCTAGCTCGAATAATTTCTGGTTGGACATGCCAAACACGTGACTAAACTGGACCTTTTGATTGGCCAACATTGAACCGTTCCCTTAAAGACACAAGGGGGGGGGGAGAATATCAATGGCCAGCCTAACAATAACAGACTGAGTTTCCAAACTATAATTACGGAGGGGAACATTCCGGGACGTTTGACACTATCCGAAATCTATAACGGTGGTCACTTTGCATGGCAATTATGTCATAGACCTGCCAGGAAAAGGGGGGAAGGACCGATGCGGTAGGAAAGAATGGGTCTCTGGGTGTGGTCTTATCTCAAAACTGAACAAAGACGGGGCTTCCCTTTACTGAGTATCTGAAAGGACAATGTCACTTCTAAACACAATAAAAGATCCAAGGGCTGGAGGGGAAGGAAAGGGAGGGGCATTGAGGTTGGGCCTCCAATCTCAGTTATCTTACACCACCTAGAGGGTCAAGGAGACAGTAAAATCTCGACCTATAATTTTAAAATCTTCAAACATCGAATTCCTTAGTTTAAAAATAAATGTGACGAGCGTCACATATCTCCCCTCTTTTGAGATTTCGCTACGCATGTAACGAAATCTAATAGGACTAATTATAAGACTCAATATGTATTGCGAACCTATAACTGCATGGGAAATGCAGGGGTAGTAGGGAAATAGATGTACATAAATGTAACAATCTACAGTAGTTTACATATCTCAATAGTAAATATAGAAAAATCAAAACAGATAAATGCATGCAAAAGTAAAGGCAAAAGAATAAAAAAAAATACAAAGAATCATGCATTTATATACACGCTCACACATTCTTGCAATATTTGAGTGCCCGATCATATCAACGGATAAGCCGTGACCACGAATCAGAGATCAGTCCAGAATATTACACAACTATTATAATATCGACGAGTATTATATATCTTTAAGAATTCACTGTTAAACTTAACCTCAGATATTGTTTGTTTTTAAATGAACTATTAAACTATTAAAAGTAACAGCGAGTAAATGACTCAAAAAGAGAACTAAATAAAATGTATTTCTTATGACTTCCCTGGTCGTAATTTACGCGTATTAAGGACAACGTAAGCTTATCCAAATCAAGTTAGCGGTAGATAATTGAGCTATATTTAATTACTTTGAGTTATCAATCGGACCTCGATTATTGTGAGACTTTAGGGGGGGGGGGGGCGTAAGCAGTGAGCATTAGACTCAATTAGAGTTGCGCTAGACACAACAGACAAGTTATTTACAGCAGCATGGGGCGCGAATTTTCGTTACTTTTATCTCCTTACTTTGGAGAGTGTATAGACCTTCAAACTATTGAACTAGAGACTAAGTGTTAAATTGACAGATGGTTTTTTCTTCTTGTATGATTGACTAATACCGTTCAAGTAAATAGATCTAGGTTTAGCAAAATTATTACATGGGGCATATTATACGTTTATTTTTCTAGTAACGAAATTCTTTCGGTATATCATACTATTATCTCCGTAAAGGGGGTACCTGGCTAAAGGCATTCTATTTTTCTTTTCTAAGAAAGGTCCTACTTGTTTGCCAAACAAGTTAGAAGCGAAGGGGGTCGGCGAATTTAGTTTAAATTCCTCTGTGACCGACTGCAAAATACTGGATGCGAAACCGAGTAGCTAGAGTAAGCGTACATTTCAATGTGTTGATTATTCTTAATCATGGCCGGCGTTTGCTTAATACGAGCACGTTTTAGTTCAGTGACGTAAGCATAAAATAAATTTCCTTAGAAATTTCTGGGGCACTATGAGCATTATAGACATAACATTCTGAGATAATTGCCAATTGTGGCGATTTCTGAACAGCGGCGGTAATTACGGTACACCATAGGCATAGGTTACACTATGCGGGCCATACAAACTGCAATTGACGTATGGTTGGAGCTTAATCAGACCTGGAAAGTGATATATTTTTGGGTTGTTGTTTTTTTTTAAAAGTGAATTCGCAGTCTCACACCCTGATTCAGTGACTAGCACTCAATTTATATCCCAAGGTATCCCGATAAACTCGCTATACACCTACATTTCTGTGAGGGGGAATTCCCATATAGTCAATAAAGGGGAGGGGTCTATTTCCGTTTCAGGTGACAATGCCATGTCTTCACAACAGTGACGTCTGGCCTAAATACATCATATAGACAATGGGATACAGTGTGGTCCTTTCAGTGGTTACAGTAATTATTGTAAACTTCCTTGGAAGCGGCGGATTAGGCGTTGCGGATAATTGCTCATTTTCCTTTCCGTTAGCGAGTTAGCTATTTACGGAGGGCGGTAGGTTGACTTTAGATATAGCCACCTGTGTGGGCTCACAATAAAATATCCAGCCGTAGCTTGGACACGGATAAATGGGCGAGTTATAATAGTCTCCCCTGTGTTTCGGAGGGCGGGGACAGCAGGTAGCTGCCCGGGGCTGAGTGCGATTTGGTGCGGGGGGTGATACAAAGTTAATTATTGTTCTTGTCCTAACATGCGGTGCCCTTGGTCGTCCGCCTCCGAGTGTACTCGATTAGTTACAGGGTCAGCGATAACATATTTACTAGTTTGCTTGGTCCTAAAACATTCCTTACCTAAACCATAACAACATATAATTCTTCCCCACCGATTTGAACTTACAACCTGGCTATAAGGCTGCCCATTTGCTTCCACCGTGTTCATTACACTGGGCTATGGTAGGCCACTTGGTAAGGGGTTTGGCCCGATTAACAGGTGCCAATATGGGACCGACTATGCTAAGTCGGTGTGGACACCAATGTAGGTCTCACTCCTATCATTGACGACCACGGGAAGGTGGTTTTTATGGGTCGGTGTTAAGGGAAATGTTGACTTACATGGTCGGTGAGTGTTTAGGGTTGCCCTGTCGGGGCGCTATTGTTGATGGGGAGGCGAGTGGGCTGTACATTTGCATTTTATATGTTGCGTCCTGTTGAGGACAATTTCTATGCCAGATTAATTGTTCTTTACATTTATTGTTCTCGGTACTTTCTCTTCTAATGTTAATTTACATTTTAAAACCTGTGACGGGTTTCCTATCGTTTTACGGAAAATTATCTCCTACCTTTTTAATGAATGTAAATACTAATAACTCACTGTCAAAGAGTCTTAATAGCTATGTCTTTTATTGAAGACTAAAATTATGTAACTCGTACAACATGATAATAGCTAACTGATTGACTGATCACTGGAAATTGGACACTGACCCACCAAGATACAAAAACGAACACTCACCTTGCGTTTTATTGAGACTTTCATTGAAAACCATACACTCTTGATACAGCTGGCTTGTGGTCCAGTGGAGTTAAGACTGCGGGCGTTGTATCTTGGGAGGTGAGGTAAGCAGAAAGATGTCTCTACGGCTTGTGACAGGCAGTGAACATGCGAATGTAGGTTAAAAGTGTCGCCTATGGTGTCAGGCACATACAGGTGATGTCTGTGTTGAAAAGTGCAGGCAGGCGCTGTCCACGGTGCCAATTGCAGGCAGGTGCTGTCCACGGTGCCAAGTGCAGGCAGGTGCTGTCCACGGTGCCAAGTGCAGGCAGGTGATGTCCACGGTGCCAAATGCAGGCAGATGACGTCTGACTTGATCTGTACTGGCAGAAGACAGGTGTAGGCTAAGCAGTTTGATATGCTGTCAGATGAGGGTTCTGTGATCTAAGGTGACAGGTGCAGGCGGGTGACGAGTACAATCAGGTGTTGACAGGAGTAGCGGCTATCAGGAACGATGTGATGCTGTTTGTAGTGGTTGACGAAGTTGATGTTTGGCGAGCCCCCAGCGATATCTAAGCGTCGATTGTAATATTCATAGCTCCAGAGCGTTCTTTATGTAAGATGTGCATATCTGGCGTTGTTCGTGTTCAATCCGCGGCACGAGCCCACATATATGTCGTAGGTGGTTTGAATTTTGGCCTTACAGACACGTCAGGGTGCAGTAATGTGTACTCACACCCCCGGCTGGTCTAGTCAAGGAGTATGGCGCTATTGCATTAATTGGTTATATATCGCAAAATTTATATTTCCATCAACTGTTATTGCTATAAGTAGGGCGGATTCACCAGCTTGCTACTTTCTTTAATATATCATCAGCCACACAGAACACATAGACTAATAGAACTATAAAACAGTTAATAACTTGTGATGAATTACATATATCTCCAGTTTATTGATTGAAAACAAAAGTACTAATGCCAAATATCGGATGATCTGATGTAACAAATGCAAACTAAATCACTAAGTTGTGCAGGTGAAAATAGTGGAAATATTTAGTGAAATTAAACTAGACTGGCTATACTAGCAGGGTATCACCTCCCCGCACCAATACCGAGAGATGTTTCCTATAAGGAGTCTCTCAGATGCACTGAAGAAATTCCAGTGTAAATTTTCTATTTCCTAGCTCGAATAATTTCTGGTTGGACATGCCAAACACGTGACTAAACTGGACCTTTTGATTGGCCAACATTGAACCGTTCCCTTAAAGACACAAGGGGGGGGGGGGAGAATATCAATGGCCAGCCTAACAATAACAGACTGAGTTTCCAAACTATAATTACGGAGGGGAACATTCCGGGACGTTTGACACTATCCGAAATCTATAACGGTGGTCACTTTGCATGGCAATTATGTCATAGACCTGCCAGGAAAAGGGGGGAAGGACCGATGCGGTAGGAAAGAATGGGTCTCTGGGTGTGGTCTTATCTCAAAACTGAACAAAGACGGGGCTTCCCTTTACTGAGTATCTGAAAGGACAATGTCACTTCTAAACACAATAAAAGATCCAAGGGCTGGAGGGGAAGGAAAGGGAGGGGCATTGAGGTTGGGCCTCCAATCTCAGTTATCTTACACCACCTAGAGGGTCAAGGAGACAGTAAAATCTCGACCTATAATTTTAAAATCTTCAAACATCGAATTCCTTAGTTTAAAAATAAATGTGACGAGCGTCACACTCACTCTTCCTTTCTCTATTACTCTCGCTTTCTTTCCTCACTCTTCCTTTCTCTATTACTCTCGCTTTCTTTCCTCACTCTTCCTTTCTCTATTACTCTCGCTCTGTTTCCTCACTCTTCCTTTCTCTATTACTCTCGCTTTCTTTCCTCACTCTTCCTTTCTCTATTACTCTCGCTTTCTTTCCTCACTCTTCCTTTCTCTATTACTATTGCTTTCCCCTTCACTCTTCCTTTCTCTATTACTCTCGCTTTCCCCCTCACTTTTCCTTTCTCTATTACTCTCGCTTTCCCCCTCACTCTTCCTTTCTCTATTACTCTCGCTTTCTTTCCTCACTCTTCCTTTCTCTATTACTCTCGCTCTCTTTCCTCACTCTTCCTTTCTCTATTACTCTCGCTTTCTTTCCTCACTCTTCCTTTCTCTATTACCCTCGCTCTCTTTCCGCACTCTTCCTTTCTCTATTACTCTCGCTTTCTTTCCTCACTCTTCCTTTCTCTATTACTCTCGCTTTCTTTCCTCACTCTTCCTTTCTCTATTACTCTCGCTCTCTTTCCTCACTCTTCCTTTCTCTATTACTCTCGCTTTCTTTCCTCACTCTTCCTTTCTCTATTACTCTCGCTTTCCCCCTCACTCTTCCTTTCTCTATTACTCTCGCTTTCTTTCCTCACTCTTCCTTTCTCTATTACCCTCGCTCTCTTTCCTCACTCTCACTCTCTCTCTCTCTGTCTCACTTTCCATGTTACTCTATATATATATTTGGGATTTCTCCCTCTTGTTGCACTCCCCCTATTGCTTGTCTTTCTTTCTCTCAATATCTTTAGCCATCTCTTTTTGTCCATCTCACACTCTCTCTGTCTATCTCTTTTCTACTCACCCTCTTTATCTCTCTTTTTCAGTCTTTCCTTCCCCCACATCAAACGGGATAGATTCTATAATTAGGGGGGGGGGGGGATCGGGGGGGGGGGGGCAAAACTTTCATTTTACAAAACCGAAAAAAAAAAGAAAAAAAGAAATAAATTTAAATGTTGGCCATTAAAAAACGGAATAGAGCGGAAGTTGGATAAGGATTGTGGGTAAAGAGGATAAGCGGCAGCCATTGGTTATCTTTTGTTGTTGTTGATGCAGAGCGCGTGGAAAGAAATAAAATTGCGATTGGCTGAACGTTTGATACACTGACCTATATCACGAGTTTCATGCCAGTGCGCATGTCTGTGCGTGTGTGTGTGTGCGTGTGTGCGAAAGTTTAATTCCGTACTGGTAAACCAATGAGAGAGAAGTGCATTGAACGCGCGCCGTATAGAGTAGGTTGGATGTACACCACTTCTTATATCAAAGACTATAATAAGATGGACCGCTTGTTATGATATTTCTGCAATTTCACGTACGTGAAACACTTACTTTCGCAATTTCCGATCGCACTAAGTCCTCCAGACTTCCGGTTTAGTAGTTCGCTATATAGACTTAAATATACTGGAACGCTGATAATAGATAGATCTTGTGGTTGGTTAAACCTTGATGAAATTAAACTACCCATGAACAAACTGACTAACGACAGTGGTTTTTACTTTTGGCAAAATACTCAAGTATTCTAACAATCAAAGAATACAATCTAAGTCAAAATGCTAGCTATGGAGACACAGTACAGCTTTGGTCATTTTTTCCCCCAGTTCTAAACACATCATCCATTTCAGAGTCCAACATGTTAACTGCTTAAGGTCAGTCGCTGACAAGCTGAGGTGTCGCTCTAAATGGGCTGAGGTCAATCCATGAATTAGCCATTGTGGACAGGGTGATGCTCGCCAACGTTCGGCCTGGTCATGCGCGACAATCCGCATCAACTGCGCCCCGCGCCCTCCTCCTGTTCCACGCCATCAACTCTTAGGGGAGAAGAGGGTCGTGGAATGGTAGAGGCGTAGAGGGTGGGGGTGGGGGTCAATTTAACGTGACCCTTCCCACCCCTCGTCACGATGACATGTCATTTACTGCCACGTCTGTCACATGAATGAACCTGGCAGGAGGGGAGGGATGGGTGGGGGGACAAATGTTGGAGTCAGGAGCGTCAAACGCCCATGACTGAGCCACCAACGCCGAGCGCACCCACCCCCTCCCCCAGAACCCCATCCGCCCCGCATATTAAAAGGTTAGTATAGCTCTCGGTATGGCGGACGGGGGGCACTACGCACCCCGGGAGTGTCAGATCCAGACAGAACCGCTTTGTGTCAGGGCGATTTGAGACAATTATCTGGCATAGTTATCATGCTGGAACGCTCCTCGGATGTTTTAAGGTGAAGGCAGGAGAAGACAACCCGTCATGCGGCTAAAAATAAAGTCATCAAGAACTCAACAGTGTAGAACTCTTGGAGTCTGCTATCTAAACATAACATTTTTTGTTTCGCGGCTTCAATTCTCGTTTCACTTTTATTATTATTTTTTTTGTTGGTTGCTAGGCGCCAACATAAAAGTGGGCGCGTATTCTACTGGAATGCGTATGTCGTCTGCTATTTTTAAATATGGCTAAGGAGGGTGAATTCCCTTTACTCAAGATTAAAAAAAAGGAATTTAAATAAATGTTGAATTGGAGCTTAGAAATGCAGCTAAATGTAATTGATAAGAATTCGGACCAGAAATGAATCTACTAAAAACTTTTAACAATGTTTTATAAATTGCAGACATTCCTTATAGTAAGAAGATAATTAGATCCCTTTGGATATAGCTCCTGCAGGGTAGGCAGGTATTGGACAGTGGCAAGGCTAGAACCCCCGTCGTCATGATGATGGTTGGGAGTACAAATTGCACGATCAATCAATCAATTAAAAAATCACACCCACCTATCAATGAATCAATCAATTAAAGAGGTTCGATTTACTTTAAATGTGTGATTGGATAGGGTTTTCAATGAAACAAATCATTAAAAAATTCTCCTTGACCGCGCTGGCAGTAAAGTAGGCCTACCATTCGGACCAAACTGATCATCATAGGGCCGGTGAAGCAGCGTCCACGTTTCTGTGGCCACGGCATACAAGGGGATGTGTGGCCAGCACAATGACCAGCCGCCTTTTACTTTACCCCAACTACTGTTAGGTACCCATCAGAGCTGGGTAGACTCAAGGCAAGATCATCGTAAGTACAAAGTCAGAAATTGCACCCTCCCCCCAAGCACTATTTCATGTCTTTTGTGAGGGACACGCTTTCAGACCCTCTGGGATCACTTTGAGGCCCACCCTCTCACTACTGTCCATTTTTCCCATTGTTTTCGATTTTTTCGTTCGGGCGCGCGTTTCTTTCTATCAAACAAGTTCGTTCTACTTAAGATTTCACAGCCACGGTAGCGTTCGTTTTATGGAACGTTCGTTTTACACGGTGCCACTGTATATGCACTTTTGATTTGCGTTCTCATGTGCGTAACGTCTATGTGGCAAATTTCAGCCCAACAGGATGATGAGAAGCTGGTCAATGAGCAACCCACAGGTCTGGTCGTATAAATACATACATACCAAAGCAGTAATTAGAACAAATTTAAAAAGAAAATACACTGTTCCATGGGCTGAAATTTATTTATGAGTGGGTGCATAACAAATTGTTTGACGCCCTAATTGCGCCCACACTGGTATATTTTTTGATATTATACATTTTGCTTGTATTGAACGAACTAATTAATCGATCGTTGCGTCCGTACACGAGGATAAACAGAAATACAAGATTATGGCTTCGACATTATCTCCCTTGCAAATTACCGCCAAATTAAATCCACACAAAATCCACAAAAGAAAATTTTACAATTTAAAAAAAAAAAAAAAGATAAAAATAAGCTAATATCTTGTGTTCCACAATGAGGATCATAAAATGCAGTTATAGTAGTTAATTCTATTTAATGATCTCATCGTGGTCACTGTTTATGCGACCTAATAAAAAAAGAAAGAAAAAAAGCCAAGAGCGATAACCCACGACATTGATCATAGTCCGAATAATAACCAGAGAGCCAAGTCAGGGGCAGATAACACGTCACACCAGGGAAAAGTAATCAAAAACCACAACAAGCAAACAAGGGGAGGAAAACAACAAAAAAAAATAAACCACACACAGAAAATGAGACATAAACTCAGCTCTTATGATTGTATTTTACGAGGTTTGGCTAAACCATATTATTATACTGATGCCTAATGAAACAGCGGCCTCATTGACTTGGTGATTGGTTTTTCTCCACACAGACCTTGATTTTTTTTTATAGTTTTTTTGTGTGTTGATGTTTGTTTGTTTTATTAACATTCATGATAAAAAAACGAAAACAAAAATGTCCACGATTTTATTTGAGCTATTTTCTATGTCTGGTTAATGGCGAACTTCTGAAGCACGCGATCGTGACATGACGAAACGCCAGACGATTGGCTGGGAGCATCTGATCAGAGGCTCTCAGTTTTTCATTGGTCAGTGGGGTCTTTTGGGAAAAAGTCTAAAACAGTGCAGCGTTCACCAGTTTCTGTGGCCATGGCATTCTAGGGGATTGTGTGGCCAGCACAATACCCAGCCGACTTTACTTTACCGCAACTAAAGTCAGGTACCCATCAGAGCTAGGTAGACTCAGGGACACCATCAAACCCCGGGAACAAAACATGTCTTCACCAGGATTCGAATCCAGAGTTTCGGTAGGCCAGTCAAACGCGCTGCGTTTCGATCAACTTGCCCCTTGAAGAAAATAGTACATCTAATTAAATTTTTTTTTACATAAGTGGTTTAAAAAAAACCTACAATATGAGATAAGGCTTCGCATCTTATAATATAAGGCTTATATATCTTATAAGATAAGGCTTCGCTTCTTATAGTTCTATGACGTACGCTGTGAACTAATACAATACAGAATCCACTGTTGGAGACTGGGTCATAAAGTAAAATTGATCAAAGCAGCGTTCACTAGTTTCTGTGGCCACGGCACTATGTACATCAGAGCTGGGTAGACTCAGGGACACCCTCCAAACTTGGGGAAAAATTCTAGCTTGCATCCGGAATCGAACCCAGGCTCTTCTGTACGCTAGCCGAACGCACTGCCACACGACCTACAGTGTCTGCTGGAGACTGGTCATACTACCAGGTTTCACTATATGAATAGTTTGGGGACCCCGACATTTAATCATAGACAACGTGGTCAATAAAGAAATGTCCAACAAACCAATGAGCTCCCACGAAAGATTTTTACGTGGTTATCAGGTGGTTATCACGTGGTAAATCATTGTAAAGAAAATATCTCAAAGAGACGTTCTCACTTACATGTTGACATAAAATATAATGAAAAAGAAATGTAAATAAATATAGATTATATATATATATATATATATATATATATATATATATATATGTTACGGCCAAAGCCCGAAGTGCGGCCTGATTGCGATCTGGCGGCGAATTCGCGCTTTGGCCGAGGCGCGTGACCAATGTCCGATGTGCTGATGCAAGAATGTTCGGTAGGCGGCACAGGTGTGATGGCGGTTTGCATATGGTAGCAAGGACAGTGATACGTACGCTTTGTCGATAATCTTCTGTTTATCTGCTGCTTTTCGGAAAAAGTCCTGTCGAAGTGGTCACTAATTATCAAGGCAATTAATTATCACATGATTTAGTAAACTATCTACCTGGATAAAACACCATCTGCGTCATAAATTGACTGGATGGTGTATGCCAGTCGAGGATTGACTTTTGATAAGCCACTAAGGCGGTAAGGCAGGAGCGACCGTATTTTTATCTAGCCATTGTCCGCGCGGTCTAGTTTCATTCATGAGTTGTATAAACATGGTTGGGGTCGCTAGTCGCAATGAGATACCCTTGAGATAACACTACTGCACCAATAAACTGAGACATTTGACTTACACAGATACCGAGCATCGTTTGTGGCTTATTTTACTTTGTGTACATGTGTGTTTGAGGTACTGCAGATTATAAGCGGTGTTCCAACAAATATAAATATCGTACACCGAATCCAATAGCCCTAAAGAATTAGTTCTGCTATCACGCCTATAGACTAACAAGCCACGTTTGTTTTGATGAGTAGAAAGTGCCCGTATGGACAGTACAATTACTTGAGGCATTCAGGCTCCGATTGGGCGCGCAACAACGTGCACTCTGCTGGCCACCCCATCCCCTGTCACAAGATGACACTACCTATGTTACTTGTGGTTTCATTGTGAGCATTGTATTCCTCGGCACGAGTTTGTATATCAGTCTCTATGCATTTAACTGGGGCTATATCCCATGCAGCGACATTTCAATTTCAATAAATTGTTCTGTAGGTTATCCCATGGCATCTACTGACGAGACTAGTGTACTGGACAACGTTGGCGTACATGTAAATGCGGAACCAACATTTGATATGTAATTAGATACTTTGAATACGTTACTGCAAGAAGAAGCTAATAATAGCTGGATCATCAGCAGAGACAAATACTTTTATAGAGGACGTTAAACAGGCTAAGGCAAAGCAGAAAAAAGAAAGTGTTGACTATCGTCGACTAAGAGCGTATGACGTTATTGAAGTTGATGTAACAAAAAAAACTTATTGTGCCAGTAACAAAAGACAAAAGCGTTATTTGTACTATGTGCACACAGAAGAGTAATAGACGAACATGATGGATAATTTACTATAATAAACTAATTTGAATGATTTTTTTAATTTATTTTAATTATAGATTGATAATATACTAAAATAAACTAATTTGAATAATTTTGTAATTTAGTATAATTAATAATCAATCTAGGCCTAATGTGATGATTACGGAATACAAACCCTCAAAATCTGCTCACGACCTTCTTAATCGGACTTTGGCCGATCGCCGCTGGCCATTTCGCGATCTGGCCGGTCAAGGTCCGAAATCAAGAAAAGATCGGGCATTGGCCGGTCAAATGTGAGGTGATATTGGCCACTTCGCGATCTGGTCGACTTCGGGCTTTGGCCGTATCATATATATATATATATATTATTAATCCTCGCATATAGACAGACAGATAGTGACATCGATAGATACACTGATAAATAAATGGACACCGTATAGATAAATGGATTGATACACAGATAAATGGATAGATCGGTATATGGATAGATAAAATGGATACATAGATACACGGATAAATAAATGGATAGAGATAGATAAATTGAGAGAACGCTTGTGTGAAAGAGTATATTTTTGGAAATAAACATGTGTTCCTGTCGTGGGAAAATTTCAAACAATATCCGGAAGATTACATTTCACGTTATGAAAAACAACAATAAAAAAAAAGCTGGGTTTTTTTTTCACCCACACAAAATTAAACCCTACTTTAATCCTTTTGTATATTTTTTTTATGGGCAACAACAAACAAATTGAAGAAAACTTTTGGGAAACACAGAAATTGCCTAAAGGCAACAAAAAGCAAAAAATACGTGATTTCTCGACAGTTCGTCAAATATAAAAAAACAAACAAAAAACACAACAAAAAAAAAACGTGACACCGTTTAATGTTGTGACCCCGAAAGTCCGCAGGGCAGGTAGCGGAAGTGGGAAGATGTTGTCTGCGAGCACTCGAGGAGTGTCGCAGTTAATCTCCCCGGCAACGACTCCATTTTTCTATCGTGGGCCGGGGGTCACGTGAAGTATCTCGTCCAACCACTCAACGCGGGCGATTTCAATTATAGAAAATCATATTCCCGCTGCCGTCAGATCGCCCTCGGGGTTGGTTCTGTTGATGCTCTTGACAGCAGGCTCGGGGTTTTCATGTCGTATTTTATTTTATTATTTCGGACGAGGAGAAAAACGAGAGAGAGGGTGAGTGAGATAGAAAGAGGTCGCCCTCGGGGGCAGACACTAGAAAATTTGTGATTCTTTTCAACTTGAAAAAAAAAAAGTTTGCTGTGAAGTTTCAAATATGGAACTACTTTGTCAGGCGTCTCATGGGCAGAGATGCTGAAAAAAAGGATTAGGGGATGGAGGGGGGCAGAGGTTGCTTAAGGAACCGGAAATGAATCAATACATGTTGAATGTTGAGATATAATTGAAGAGTTCGATAACATACAGGTCATGCATTCATTAACATTCGGAAACATTCGGTAACATTCGGTAACCTCCGGTAACACTTGGTAACAATCGGTAACCTTCGGTAACACTCGGTAACATTCGTGAAACCAATCTTAAAGTCCGGGAAAGGCCAAAAAGTTAAAGGTTAATACATGATAAGTCGGGTGTCATTATGTCTGCACAAGAGTCAAGTCTTTCAGACATTTTAGATTTTAGACCGACAAGACGACGGCCTGAGTTGGCTTAAAGACCAAGTGAAGAGCTTTTTATCAAAATTGAGTTAACATTTGATTTTCATAGTAAATAGTGTATTCAGTATCTGAATGTTAATAATAAACATTTATACAAAATATCAAAGATAAATTTTAAGTAATTAGTTCAATATTTGCAATTAAATGTGTGTGTTTTTCGGAGGAATACTCCAAATCTCGTAGCCATTTGAGATGTTTTTATTTCCGGCAATATAGGAAAGTGACGTAACATAAAGGATTCCGACTAGGAAAAATGAATATTGTCACGTGTTTTGAATCTATTGCCACATGTTTTGAATCTTTTCCCGGTTCTTATTTTTAACAAAATGGTTAAATATAGATTTATAGCGTCTATTTTTATTTATTTATTTCCCTTGTGATACGTCACTGCCGTATGAGGCTATTCCAAATCTCGTTCCTTTGAGAAAAACCTCTTCACTTGGTCTTTAAGTAAGCTCAAAATTATTGAAGATTGAAATCGGTTAAGCTATTTTTAGAAATGTATGATAGAAAGATAGATGGATAAATAGATAGATAAATAGATATGTTTAGTAGACAGATTTTATACATTTGATATATTGGATTTATTGGATTTATAGGATAGATTGGATATATTGGATAAATTGGATAATGTGTATAAGTCGGATAGACTAGATAGATTAGATAGACAAGATAGATTGGATAGATTAGATAGATTAGATAGATTAACTAGATTAACTAGATTAGATAGATTAGATAGATTAGATAGATTAGATAGATTAGATAGATTAGATAGATTAGATAGATTAGATAGATTAGATAGATTAGATAGATTAGATAGATTAGATAGATTAGATAGATTAGATAGATTAGATAGATTAGATAGATTAGATAGATTAAATAGATTAGATAGATTAGATAGATTAGATAGATTAGATAGATTAGATAGATTAGATAGATTAGATAGATTAGATAGATTAGATAGATTAGATAGATTAGATAGATTAGATAGATTAGATAGATTAGATAGATTAGATAGATTAGATAGATTGGATAGATTAGATAGATTGGATAGATTCGATAGATTGGATAGATTGGATAGATTGGATAGATTAGATTGATCGGATAGATCAGATAGATCAGATAGATCAGATAGATCAGATAGATCAGATAGATCAGATAGATCAGATAGATCAGATAGATCAGATAGATCAGATAGATCAGATAGATCAGATAGATCAGATAGATCAGATAGATCAGATAGATCAGATAGATCAGATAGATCAGATAGATCAGATAGATCAGATAGATCAGATAGATCAGATAGATCAGATAGATCAGATAGATCAGATAGATCAGATAGATCAGATAGATCAGATAGATCAGATAGATCAGATAGATCAGATAGATAAGATAGATAAGATAGATCAGATAGATCAGATAGATCAGATAGATCAGATAGATCAGATAGATCAGATAGATCAGATAGATCAGATCAGATAGATCAGATAGATCAGATAGATCAGATAGATCAGATAGATCAGATAGATCAGATAGATAAATAATCACGTTTAAAGATGGATAGATGAGTGAAATTAAAAAAGAAATAGCTGGAAGGGAATAAGATTAAGTCATTAAGCCGGATAAACAAAATTGAGAGTAAGAGAGAGAGAAAGAGAGAGAGAGAGAGAGAGGGAGAGCTAAATAGGAAGTGGGACAGAGAGAATGAAGTACAGAGAAAAGGATGAGTGAAGAACGAGGGAGAGAAAATGGAAGCGAAATAAAATATAGAATAAAAGGGAGAGAGAAGGTGAGAAAGAGCGTAATACTGATAGAGAGAGAGAGAGAAGAGAGAGACGTGATCGGTGCTAATGAATAGTCTCTATGTAAACTATCGGTTGATTTATTCCAAACTATAATTGTCCAACAGAAATTTGATGGAGAAATAACCAACAAAACAGAGCGTCTATTTACCGAAAGATTACAGTTTCATAGCAACGGAAATAACAGACTAAATGACAGACATAAAGACAGACAATTTTTAGACCGCAGCCAACATGGCGCCGTAATGTAACATCGTTTTTATTTTCTTTCGTCATCTTCTTACCTCTCCTTGTTTTTCGGGCGCCCCCGCCCCATCTCCACCCCAAAACCCCCTTCCCATCAACTCTAGTCCCCAACCCCCCAAAATAACCCACCCCTCCTCCCTAATCAGGCCCCCAAATAATCAAAATATTGGAAACTTCGGTACATCGCGTGCTGATGATCCGCCCTTGACGAACGCTGTCCCCAATGATGATAATGGCTGCCCATGATAGTGATGGGGGATGGCGGGGGGGGGGGGGGGGTAGGGGGGATATGACGGTGGTGGTATATAGTACAGGATGGGGGAGTGGAGTAGGGGGTGGGGGGACTGATCACCGAAAGATTGCTTCTCATCTGTGGGGGCAAAATGATGGATAGCTGATCGGCAGTATTTACATTCGGTTTGTGTTTGTGTGGGAGGAGGGGGGCTTGACCACAGTGGTCAGATCCTGTCCACCAAACCGGATGGCGATGTTTGTAAATAACATTAGGACTATCAGCTGTAATTGGGCGGCCCTTGCTTTTGCATTTTATTACTCCTCGTCAAAGTCTTCATCTTTACGCGTTGACAAAATTTGTATCTCTGAACATTTACCAATTTTTTATCTCTGAACATTGACAAAATTTTATCTCTGAACATTGACCAAATTTTTTATCTCTGAACATTGACCAAAATTTGTATCTCTGAACATTGATCAAAATTTTTATCTCTGAACATTTACCATTTTTTTATCTCTGAACATTTACCAATTTTTTATCTCTGAACATTTACCAATTTTTTTATCTCTGAACATTTATCAAATTTTATCTTTGAACATTTACCAAATTTTTATCTCTGAACATTTACCAATTTTTTTATCTCTGAACATTTATCAAATTTTATCTCTGAACCTTTACCAAATTTTTATCTCTGAACATTTACCAAATTTTATCTCTGAACATTTACCAAATTTTATCTCTGAGCATTGACCAAATTTTATCTCTGATAATGAACAGAATATATTTGCTTCTAAACATTCTAAATATTTATTTGTCAAGAATAAGCTAGTATTCTAGCATAAATAGTGATTAAAAGGGCTTTAAATGATGTTAATAAGTTAACTGATTTTCCAGGTTTGTTCAGGCAACCCATTCCATGCCCAAAGGCCACGCGGAAAGAAAGAGTACATATGCATTTGTTCTCGCAAAAGGGATAAGGAAATAGTTTTTGTCCCTATGTTCATCTTAGCACTGCTACAGTGTTATTGTGTTGTATTTTTAAATTAGAGTTTAATGCTTATGTATTATTACTACTTTACTCTGTGCCCTTCTGTCCTCTAGTGTTTCTAGGTTTATTGATTTAACTACTGGTGTTACTCTTGTCAGTTGTGAATATTCGCAAGTAATGAAACATTGCAGATCTTTTCAACCTAAATATTGGCCAAATATTGTAGTTCTGTTTTACATTATAAATTATCTACCAGACTAATGTTAAGAACAAAGTAAATGTAAATAAATGTAACTTTGTAATGTAACATGTTAAAATGTAGCCACCAAGTAACAAAATAAATCGACCTATCCGTTATATAATACGCAAACTAAAATTGACTTAGGGGTTAAATAGACATTGACAGCATTGGGACGGTCGCTCAATTTTCTCGTAAGCTTCGGACACAGGAAGGTGACTTATTTGTTCACTTTAGCTGTTCACAAAGTCACAAAAGTTTTTTGAATTCAAAGGATTTTTATTACATGCGAGAACACATGCATATAAGCCTATTTCTTTCCAAGTGGCATCAGGGCATGGAATGGGTTGCTTGAACAAACCAGGAAAACTAGTAAAATAACATAATTTAAAACACTAATAAAAATGCAAGACTAGACTCAGATCACGGAACAGCGTAGAACGCAATAATCTTCTATATAGAAGGAGCGTCTATAATATATAAGACAAGACACGTAATATATTCAAAACAAAAACGAGTGTAATGTCACATGATTTAGGAACAACAAAGGAAAGAATATTTTTAAAAACAAAAAACAATACGGTTATGATACATAAATAATTTACCATAGGAATTTATAGAATATATAATAGCAGGGTGTTCTGTATTTTCAAAGACTATAATAAGATGTACCGCTTGCTCTATTTTTAGAGCTTATATGTTCTTTTTCTGTGTGCAGCCAATAACGCTGTCTTAAATTACTTCTACGCTGCTACATTTGCCTAAAGTTTCCGCTGTATACAACATTTTGATTTTAATTAAAAATTTTCATAGAGAAAAATCAAAATCATAGCAATTAAATAAAACGGAAGTGTATAGTGCAAAAGGGAATCGGGAATTCCGAAAAAAAAGTAGTCTAATGGGCCGTATTTCTGCAGAGAGTTAACACCCTTGCCCCTTTTACAAGTCAATCTTTTATGACAAGTCAAGGGTGTTAACTCTCAGCAGCAATACGGCCCATTCGAGTCATCAAACAGAAATATTAAAGCAAGCGGTTCATCTTATTATAGTCTTTGGTATTTTATCTAACATCCGCAATAGCAAGAATGGCAATATTCAAACACGTCAAAACTGAAAACACAAACAAATAAAAAATATGAAAATTAGTATTGTGCGATGAAGTAGGAAAAAATCTGGATAACAATTTTAGATATCTATTTTACTTATATCCACTAAAATATGGATATCTTTGCATTTTATATACAAACTTTGTAAGTCTGTCTAAATTTCTGTGTGCATGTCAGTTTGCAATAACCTAATCAATCATGAATTCAGCCGCCCTTCCCCTCCCCTAACCCTCCACCCGCAGGCTTTATGAAATATCCAGTGATCGGAGTTGTGTTAGTGCTAGAGTTGGTTGAAACTTATTGACTTAGCGCAGTGGTTTCCAGGAGTGTATTGGTACCAAGCCACCTTGTGAAATGACGACGTCCTTTACAGAAACGGAAAGCCTCTTTATTATTTTCGATTCAGTATGGTGGAATGCTAAGACTAAGGCATTGGCTTAAGAACGAGCTCCAAAGGAAAACATTACTTCGAAAATTTAGCCGCATGTGTCGATAGCTAGAGAACTAATGACTTAGTACACAAACAGGTCTTCAGGACAGTACACTGACTATTAGATGGTGTGTTATTTCTGGCTCTTTGATGTATGTGCACACATTAGGTTATGTTCAATGTTTTCTTCTATGTGCACAGGTCACTTCTGTGGTATATTCAATGTGCACATATTACTTTTTGTTGTATGTGCACATGTCACTTCAAGTGATTTGTTCTAAGTGCACATATTACTGCGTGTTCTATGTTCTATGTGTACATATTACTTCCAGTTCCATGTTATATGTGCACATATTACTTCTAGTTCTATATTCTATGTGCACATGCTACTTCAATTTCCATAACCTATGTGCACACGCACATCGGTATCGTGCGTGCCATATCTATCGTGAGTAGTGATATTATTTGTGTGTGTGTGCACTGGAGCGTCAGTGAGAATATTTGATGATGTAGGCTGATTGCATTGGCGGACCAATTGTCGAAATAAAAGGGATTGATCTTTATTTTTTATCATGTTGAAGAGTAGAAGGGTGTCGTTAAAATGGGGCGTTTGGGGGAAGGGGGGAGAGTATGGGAGTGGCCTGGGAAAAAATAAATTATAATTAAGTGCTAGTCACGCAAGGCCCCCCAGTGTCATCAAACTTTGCTGTGAGTAGCAAGCAGAAGTTCTGACGTGCATCAGAGCATAAATAATTGATTTTAAAATGGCATTAATTTTACTTAGTTGGCAGAGCGATTTTAAAAAAGGGGGAGGGGGTCTTTCACATATGGCGTCGTTCGGCTATGAAAAGGGTAAAATGTATAAGTAACTATGACGTCTAGCGATGGGAACTTTCCGAAGGCTTTTTTGAATTTCGAATACTTTATATTTTGAAAGTGTTTCATGTCTTTAAAATATCACTTTCGTCCAATATATTGGGTAATACGAGTATACTGGCAGCTTAAAAGGGTGTTATTGTTTCATGAACATCTGTATTCAGCGGTTGGTGTATAGGCTTTCTATTCCAAGTAAAAACGAAAATATGCGATGCATACATTACGATTCCTACTTCGCGCAAATTCACATATCGTGATAGTCTGTAACTGATTATTCCCCATACCCGAGGTACGAATGTTAACTTGATATCAAATTTCTTTCACCTTTATAAGCACGTTCGGCTGGCGAACCAATGGTCCTGGTTTTGAATCCTGGTAGCGGCTGGGATTTTTTTCCGGGTCTGGAGGTGTAAAGTAAAGGCGGCTGTGCATAGTGCTTGCCGCACAATCACCTAGTATGCCGTGGCCAAAGAAACCAGTGAACGCTGCTTAACTGGCCCTATGGATCAATTCGGTTCGACGGGATACTTTTAAAAAAATAATTTATATCAAAGACTATAATAAGATGGACGCTTGCGAGTTCAATAGTTAGTTTGCGCATGCGCTGCCTTCAATACGGCCTTGATACTTCCCGTGTGCACAAATATGAAGGCTTGTTTTTTTTTTCCGTGCGCAGTCCAATAACGCTGTCCTAAATGACTCCTAAACTTCCCTAAAGACTTCCGCTGTATACAACTTTTGATTTCAATCTGAATTCTCCATTGAGAAGATCATAGCGAATTACTAAACTGGAAGTCTATTGGACGAAGTGCGATCGGAAATTCCGAAAGTAAGTGTTTCAAGTTATCAAAAAAGCAGACATATCAAAGTAAGCGGTCCATCTTATTATAGTCTTTTGTTTTTAAATCTCGTTGTTTCCACTCTAAAATGTTTAAGGAATTTTAAGTTGTTCTTTTTGTTTTGTGATTTGGTTTTTGTATGCCTTAAACCAAAATAGAGTGTGAGGGTGTGTGTGTGTGGTGGGGGGGGGGGGAGGGTGTGTGTGTTTTTCTTTATGAATACTCAGAACAAATTTAACAAAAAAATGCTTTTAATAATCGAAAAGTACATTTCTGAAGAAATTTTTTTTTTTTTTAGGTTTCGACTCGTCTGCTGATTTTTGGTGGCAGAAGTGAGCAGGAAGTCAATACCAGGTCTTTGATTGAAATGGAGATTAGGACAAGAAAGTCTGCTACCCCCTGTCAATATGATGATCAGGACCTCTTTACCCCTCCCGATCCAACCCCCTCCCCCTTGAGAGCATATAACTGTTCAATAAATGGGAAAAGTAGGTCCGGGGAGGATAGTAAGGGACGGGGCTTTTTTTTATATTGAACGGTTGTAGAGGGGCGGGGGGGGGGTCAAGAAAACTCCGAGAGGTCACCGCAAAAATCTCACATGAAAGCAGAGCGCGTGCTTCAATGTTTACTTCCGGATGTCGAAAGCTGAGGGTTGTGATTGGCGCGTATTAATTTTAAAAAAAAAGGGGGGGGGGGAAAGAAAGAAAAGCAACATGAACTCCGGTCTATGAAAAGGCATGCTGGGAATACGGGGAAGTAGGAGGAGGGGAGTTGAAACGGGGGAGTGGTTTTTAGTGGATCGGAAGTGGGTTGATAATGGTGGGTCCCTGTTTGACCCCCGCATTAATAAGGAGCTCCCCTCCCTGGGGTTCGAAGCAAACTTAAAATAGCTACTTAAAGTATCGATGTTGATGGCGAGGAAAAAAACAAGATTTTTTTCTGAACCTGTAATAAATAATGTTCAGTTAAGAAGGCTACTTTTTGTTTCATACAGCGATAATGAAGACATAAGCACCAAAAAGATTGTGTAACTAGCACGTTTAAAATGTGTCATCTACGATTATGATGTCAGCTTTCCGTGTCATCTTCGTCGGCTGTTAAAAATGTATTATGCTCTTTGCCTGATCATGGCGGTTGATTTGGAATAGAGTCTATTGGCATCGGCCTTTGGAAGCCCATATGGGCCACGGTGGTCGTGCGAGTTAGGCTGGCGTACCGAAGGTCCAGGGTTCGAATCCTGGTATGGGTTACGATTTTTCCTCCAGGACTCGAGGGTGTCCGCTGCCGGCTCGGCGACCGTGCCCCTATTCATACTGAACTGGACAGCTATATATTTTTAATCCATTTCCATTGCTTTTGTTTCGCAAATGTGATCTTGACAGATTTGCCCACAGCCCATATACAATATATGAATGTACACACGTACACACATACATGCAGACATACTCAAACTACCTCAATCTGTGGGTAAATCTGCTCCTCTGTCAACGCCACTGTATTTATCCCACAAATCTACTCGACGAGATCAAAGACGCCGCGAGGGTTGGGGGGGGGGTTACAGCTCCGGTCGTGAAGGTGTCCCATGCCCCCCTCCTCCTCCTCCTATGATTGTTTCCCCCGCACCCGCCCAGGGTACTCTTAGACTCCAAGCGCGTAACCTTTAACTCCGGAACAACTGTCATACACCCTGTCAGCACCCTGCGCCATATTGCCGAGGGCCGAAGAGGCCGGGCGATGGAGGTGGGGGGGGGCGGTAGAGAGTCGGAAGGTATGAAACAAAAGCCGGGGGCAATATGCATGCTCTCTATGACAGGGCTGTCCCGGGCGTTTAATAGCACCCAATGTGGTAAACACGCCACTCTGTTGGGAGATGTGGCGGGGGTGGGGGGGGAGGGAGGTAGAACATACAACTTTGTTGCTGATACAACATTAGCTGAAGATGGATTGCGAGAAGCAGAAGAACATATTTTCCGCTTTGAAGTTACACGTGTGGAACAATAGCAAGTGGGGGGGGGGAGGGGGGGGTAGTGAGCAACATGAGTTCAACCACGGAAGGTTATGTCCCCTTATCTAAGTCGTTGGAGTACACTTTCTAACGCCTATATGATTGTGTGGCCAGCCTAGTGCTAAGGTTTACTAAATAGTCTGACATCAAAGACGGCAATTTTATAATCCCCCCCCCTTTGCAAAAACAGGGCACGGCGGCCAGGTGGCATCGCATTTAGCCAGCGTTCCAAAGGTCCTGGGTTCGAATCCTAGTAAACGCTAGAATTAGTTCCAGGATATAGAGGGTTTCCCTGAGTCTACCCAGCTCACATGAGCTGGGAGTAAGTCAATGCGGCTGGGCATTGTGCTGCTTCAACGATCCTTACGGGCCCATTTGCTCCGACGGAGTGGGGGGGGGGGGGTACTTTACTAATTGTGCATATTTTCAAACCAAGCTGTTATATTTGAATAAAACTTTTTTTTTAATGACTAAAACATATCAACTCACAGTAGCAAACAGTGCAACGGCCAAAACTATTATCAACAGAACTATCCGATTGACGAAAAGAAAATAGTGTTATCATCGTTTTCTGTTGGCTTTAATGTACGTGGACACACTGGACAGTAGACGTGGACACACTGGACAGTAGAGTTTGTTAGTGTTTTAGAGTACATCAAGTGAGTGGGGTTAGTGTTCCTAATTTTTCCCTCATTTTTTTTTCTACAAGCTAAATTTCCCGATGTTTGGCGGGGGGAAAATAAAACAGGCCTGTATAAGCTACAGATACAATTTTTATAAACTACAATGAACAGAAAGATATAGATCTAGATCTAATCATTTTAAAAAAAATATTTTTTTTTACTGAAGACATTTAGGAAAGTAATTTAAAATAAAAATTGTAATCGGGTTAAAAATATGAGTGCCTTTTTATTTAACAAAAAGCTAAATTGCCCGGTGTTGCTCGTCCGATTTAAACAATGTTTATTTAAAGTAATATTAATTGATATAACAAATTTTTAGGACAACAAAAGGCATAGACTAACTGGAGAATGGAACTGTGGTCAACGCATGGCAATCGGATACGTCATCCGCTCAGCTAGCGAGGACACCTGTGCTAAGTCAAATTGCAAAGGTAAAATATGAGGCAATAAGGTCACTTGTCTTTAAATAAAGCAATTTGATTGGTTAAACACACACACATAGCTTTATACATATGTAGATAACTTAGTTTAATACTGTTTTTTTTATATCATGTTTCAAATTTAAAAGTAAAGTATTTGTACTGTATCAATATTATATTCGTACATAGGTTCTCAACGGGGGCGATATCGCCCCCCGGGGGGCGGTGAGAAGCTTTAGGGGGGCGCTGACATTCTCGGGGGCGATTGGGGGGCGGTGAAGGGCAAGTGGGCGGTACAAACGTACCTGATATATTTTAACACCTCAGCTATTTGAATCGATTATTTTTTGGATGATGAAATGTGGTGTAAACGCAAGTGCTGCTAAATATCTGATATCCCCCAACAGTATGCCTACATATTATTATATTAATAAGAAATAGGAATCGCAGTGACTTTTCGATGAAGTAGGGGTCTGTATTTGGCAAATATAGTGTGCGGCATGCTGGTCCTGTGATTGGTTCACCGTCCTGTCAACACTCTGACCGATCACTGTCGCCTTATCATCTGCTAATACCAATGATATTTTGATCTCAGTTTAACCGAGATGTTCTAATGTGTTTTAAACTGTTATTGTTCAAATAGAAAGTTGTAAAGCGGTATAGATAAGTAGTAATCATACAAACTGGGTAGTTATTGTAATACTTGAAAATATACATATACATTCTTTAGTAACATAATATTTATATAATTTTCAAATGCTTTTTTACAGTTTGATCATTTCAAAGTTATAAATTGTAAGCCATTTATTTTTTTTAATGAAAAAAAAAAAAAAAATTAGCTAAATAAAACGGGCTAATTATCTCCCTTTAACTAAAAATGTTTCCACATTTGATTTAATAGTGATGTCGAACAAGTTCTGTTTTGTAATATAACAAATATTAGTGATTATTAGACTTAAAGGCTTTTGCAACCAAAATTGATACAAAAATAGACAAATTGCTAGCAACACACCAGGCAAACGATTCGCATTAATATTGATTTATTTAAACCTTTTGTTAAGGCAACTTTTTTAAAATCTATTAATGCTTACAATATGTTTCCTTTTCAGTTTTTTTAAAGATAATTAATCACACAAAAAGTCTAGTCCGCCTAAAAAAAAATGCGAAAACTATAGTCCAGATTGGCGGAAGAAGAGGGGGGGGGGTGGGAGCTAAAATAAAGTTGGGGGGGGGCGGTGAGCGGAAATAAATTGTAAAAGGGGGCGGTGAGCCGAATAAGGTTGAGAACCTATGAGTTAGAGTTACTTTGTATTATGTAGCAATATTATATTCAGTTAGACTTACTTTGTATTTGTACTGTAGCAATATTATATTCAGTTAGACTTACTTTGTATTTGTACTGTAGCAATATTATATTCAGTTAGACTTACTTTGTATTTGTACTGTACCAATATTATATTCAGTTAGACTTACTTTGTATTTGTACTGTATCAATGTTATATTCAGTTAGACTTACTTTGTATTTGTACTGTCTCAATGTTATATTCAGTTAGACTTACTTTGTATTAGTACTGCATCAATGTTATATTCAGTTAGACTTACTTTGTATTTGTACTGTACCAATATTATATTCAGTTAGACTTACTTTGTATTTGTACTGTAGCAATATTATATTCAGTTAGACTTACTTTGTATTATGTAGCAATATTATATTCAGTTAGACTTACTTTGTATTTGTACTGTAGCAATATTATATTCAGTTAGACTTACTTTGTATTTGTACTGTAGCAATGTTATATTCAGTTAGACTTACTTTGTATTTATACTGTAGCAATATTATATTCAGTTAGACTTACTTTGTATTTGTACTGTAGCAATATTATATTCAGTTAGACTTACTTTGTATTTGTACTGTAGCAATATTATATTCAGTTAGACTTACCGGTACTTTGAATTTGTACTGTAGCAATATTATATTCAGTTAGACTTACTTTGCTTTTAGTGAGTGTGGGCTTAAATAAGACAATAATTTTTGAAAGGGAGGGATGGGAGGTACACAACAGAGTTAAAGAGAGGGGCAGAAAGATGGACAGAAGGTATTGTAAGAAAGTGAAAGAGAATAAACTATGGTGACAAAGTAAAGAGAGAGAGAGAGAGATGAAAAAAAACTGAAATAACAGATAGATGGAGAAAACGAAGAGAGAAAGAGAGAGAAAGAAGTAGAATTTGAGTAATGAAAAAATATATTTGGGGGGGGGGGGCGGGGGAGGCTTTATCTCAGATATCCGCCCTCCCCCCCCCCCTTACCCCCATCGAAGATTTGTTTTTTAAATTCTATTTTCTGCTTTGGTATGTCTCGATGCCAGACAAAAAAGTTCTTGACTCAACAAGAAACAAAAAAATCGATCAAAGACATTTTGAAATGAATAGACGGATGGCGGAGAGAGAGAGAGAGAGAGAGGGAGCGTGAGAGAGAGAAAGAGAGAGATCGAGCGAGTAAGAGAGAAAAAGAGAAAGACGGACTAGATCGCCAGTGTCCAGTATGTGCCCGCTATATAAATATATATATATATAGAGAGAGAGAGGAGGGAACGAGAGAGGGGAGAGAGAGGGAGAGGGGAGAGAAAGACGGACACAGAGGGACACATGTATATGCTTTATATTTATACATATATATATATATATATATAGAGAGAGAGAGAGAGAGAGGAGGAGAGGGAAGAGAGAAGAAGGGACAAAGAGTAAATGGGGAGAGAGGGAAGGGCAGAGAGAGAAAGTAAAAAGAGATAGATAAGGAAACCTCTGTTTAAACATCTAGCTTTGAATGTAGCGGTGAATAAATATCAAGGGCTATTTTGTATAGCCGCCTTAATAACGCTACAAATGTGTATCAGGCAGAACTATGACCACAGTCCATATGAAGGAAAGACACGTATATGAAACTATAGTTACTCAAGTATTGCCCTATATACTACACAGACATGGGTGGATATCTCTCTCTCTCTCTCTATCTATCTATCTATCTATCTATCTATCTATCCATCCATCCATCTATCTATCTATCTATCTCTTGTATTCCTTTTACGTCAAACCGTCTGTCTTCATGTCTGTACGTACGTCTGTCTGTCGAAGCGCTCGAAATAGATTTTGATCTGTGTCCATCAGCTGACAACCCTTTCATTCTTTCTCTCTCTCTCTTTCTCTTTCTAACTGTCAGTCTCTCTTTCTCTAACTCTCTTGCTCTATCTCACCCTCTCTATTTCTCTCACTATATTATATTTCTTTTTGTATTTTTTGTTTCTCTCTCTTTCTCTCTTTTTCTCTATCGCTTCTCTCAAGATTAAAGATTCTTTTTTTTATTTGTTTCTCTACATCTCTTTCTTTCTATTTCGTAGTTTCTCATTTTCTCTCATTCTTTCTTTCTCTCGCTTTTGCTCTTTCTCTCTATTCTCTCTTTCTCCCATTGTAATTTTTATTTATATCATTTTCCCATCTTTCTTTTTGTCTCTCTCTCTCGCTCACTTTCTGTCTATCTCTCAAATAGATCCACGCACTCATAAAAGTTCTCTCCATTTTATCTCTCACACTTCAGATGGACTATTGGATGACCCTCTGACCCCATTGTCCAGCCGAGGATTACAAAATGCAATCAACAGACTCTACGATTGTCCGATCCCGTAACCAATGAAATTAAAATCCCCCCCTCCTTCCTTTCACCCCTCCCCCTTTCCACCCAAAAATTGTCCCTTCACCCCCTCCCACACACACACCAATCCCCCACTCTGAAACGCTACTTATTCCCCCGGAACAGCTTCCAACCGGTTTTTTAAAGACTTGTGGTCAACCGCTAGATATAATATCTTGTGGTCACTGCTGAGATTCCTCGGAAAGATCTGTGAGGACTTTCCCGTCTCTAGCCGAAAAAAAAAAGGCGTTGATAACGTCGAACGAGGAAGGGTGACCACGTGACCAGATCGCCAGTGTCCAGTAGGTGCCCGCTTGTCCACTCTTTGACGGCCCCCATCGGATGTTCCAGACGATTGTCCTGCCAGGCTTGCTGCTCACGTGTCCATCGGCCAGAGGGTCGGTATCTTAGATTAAATGTGCCCTCGGCCGCCCGGCTCGACAGTTTAAATGGAGAGATTGAAAGCAAAAGACCTCAATCTTAATAAGCTCATTTAAATATTGTTTGATACGCAGACCTGATATTGCTAAGAGTTCGTTTTAATTAATCAACTGATTTTTTAAACAATTCTCTTTAAATATTTGTAATGATTTTTCAAGCCAAGATTGTTAAAAAAAAAAAGCCCAAAATATGAGTAAGCACAAGGTGGCGCCAACTTCTAGAATTGTTGACTCATCTTTTGGTGTTTTTAAATGATATTGCTTTATTTTCTTCACAACTCGAACTTTATAGCTAATTGACATAAATGATTATGCATGCATTGTGAAACGAAAAGTTCATAGTGTACCAACATTTCCTGTCCTATTCGTTTATTTACTAACAAAAGATATATGTGTGCTGTGTTACTGGTTGTACTGCGAGTAAGAAGAGATGTAGAGTATTACGGTAAATTTTATTTCATTTCCAAAAGATGTTGCCGAAAGAAAACGATGGACTGTGAACGTCTGACGTGAAGAATGACCGATTTTTATTTATAAAACCTATTGCTTAATGCAAAATAATTTTCGTTCATGTTTTTTATGTATCTATAGATCACGCTACTATTGGCTACTGCTTCTAAGCAAGCTAAATGCAACAACGCGACTAACACGTCGAGTATTAGTTATCGCCTACTCACTTTTAATGTTAAAAACGGATTCCTCATAACTAATCTTATGGCCTTTGTATATTTCTAAAAGACCAGAACTGGCCGTCGAGGTTGAAATAAATTGTCAAACACCAGCAAAAAACTAAAAATTCATGTAAAGTTTGTTACCGGAAATAAACCGGAAGTTCATCAACACGATAAACCTTGACCTATTGAAAAGGTCAGGCCTCATTAAGACTTGTCAATGCACACACGATAAAACGGTTAACAATTTACTCAAAAAAAGACAAAGAAATTTAGTTTCGTAGCTTTTTACTTTCATTTTCTTCAACGCTTTTATTTTATATTTGTATTTATCTCAAACACTTGTGTTTGTCAAATGTCAATAAAAGGACTACAATTACAGACAGGACGTGGGCAAAATAAATAAAAAAGGAACACTGAACATTGATTGGCATTGGGGTTACTTTCATAGCCGATGACCCCGCGGGAGGAGCTGTCAGGTCTCTACAAGAATAGGCCCCTTTCTTATATCTAAGAAAAAAACCTTGAGAGCCCAAGCTATAAACCAAAGTTCTATCATGTTTCTTCAGCACACGACAGCTGCGTGACTTGATTCGGACTGGCCTGCTCAAAAAACACCCCCCCTACCCAACAAACTGCCGGGTACTGGACTGTGGTCATCTCAACAGTGGACATCTTCCACCCAGTCCCCAACCAAGAAAAAAAAACACGGCATTTTTTTTTCAGATACATCCAAGCATTGTACATCATTCCAGTTTCGTTTTCTCTCTCTCTCTCTCTCTCTCTCTCTCTCTTTCTCTCTCTCTCTCTCTCTCTTTCACAGTTCTCCCCTTTTTCTTAAATTCCAGACTTCCATCATCATTGGACGCCCGTATGGAAAAGTTATTTTCGTTCGTAAATGACCAATGGTCAGCGTCTCCTCCCCCCCCCACCCTACCCCATTGTAATCTCTGCTCTTGGCTGATGCCCGGGATGAGGCCAGAGGCAATCACCGGACATCTAAACCCAGATATCATGGGGCTAAAAGGGGGGGGGGGAGGTTTTAGCTAGCCAGCCCCTGGCCGATGAATAATCATTAATATAGAAAACTGACCGCTCGGTGATGGATGTAGGCTCGCGTGTGTCTGTCTGTCCGTCCGTTCCTTAGCCCACCACTGTCTCTGTGTCTACGTGTCTTTTGTTTAATGGCTCGATGGCCTCCCCTTTGATAGACTGGTCTACGAGTCTCAGATTTCTGTGACGCGGCTGCAAAACGCGCGACACATTCACGAAATAATGTGGAAAGTTTATTTAGTGCATGTCTAGATAACATTGACTGTACGTCTGTCTGTCTGTCTGTCGGTTGTCCACCAGATCAATCAATATTTTTCATTTATACGGGCGTTCATTATCTCATTCATCCGTTTATCCTTCAGTCGACCAACTCACTAACTTAAACATTGATTCACTCACTGACCCAAACAGTGATTCACTCACTAACTCACTATTTGAGTAACTCACTCATTGACTCGTTCATTTAATAATTCATTCTATAACTCACTAAGTCACTATTTAAAATACTCACTCACAAACTCAAACGCTAACTCACTCACCCGCTAACTAAAACACTGATTCCAGTAGTCGTTCGTTTGAAGCAGGAGCTACAGCACAGTCTTATATGTAGCAAACTCTTTCTAACAGATCAGACTAGATCTATATAGGCCTATACACAATTCTTCTACCTTTAATCCTTCTAGTGAAAGAAGTAATATAATATTTAAAAAAAGGACTGAAACTAACTTTCACCAATTGATGACAATTATTACTCATGAAACACTCGTAGGAATATAAAAGGCAAACAAACTTTTTTTTAAAGAATTGTAGACGATGGACGGGCGACAGAGCTCATGATTGACTCAACAAAATATTCTGAAACTTGACATTTTTCATTTTCTGTTAGCAAATCTGCACAGAATTTTGCTCTCTTGCAGTCAATGCCAGAAAAAAAATATATTTAAATGTCCTTTTCAGTTGTTCTGTATTGCTGTATAGATCTAGTGATCTAGTGTGTTGGTAATGGTAGGTTGATTAAGGGAGTAGTATATGCCTGAGGAAGATTAGTTTAAGACATTAAAACAGGTTTCTTGTGGGCAGGGGCAATGTCTGTAGTTGAGTGCGTGTGTTGGGTTTATTCTAGTTAGGTGTGAGTTGAGTGCTATATGTCCTGTTCTCAACATATAGTGCATTGTTCTTTGCGGGGCTGGGGAAGGGGACTTTATATTGTCTTGTTTGTTGGGCTGATTCATTTCAATGTAGATTGGTTTTTCCAGTTGTTCACTGTGCTTAAAACGTTTAATACACAGCCAACAGTCTCTGATCTACAATGCTGCTACATCTCACATGAAGAGACTTCATGTCTGGAAGACCAAGTCACATGCACTGCCAGAATTCTTAGAGCAAGTAGCATATAAAGAAATATCTTATATATAACAGAGGCTGCTTCTAAAAAGAAGATTATTGCGTCCTACGCTCATCCGTAGTCCGAGTCTAGTCTTGAATCTGTATTAATTTTTTAAATGATATTAAGTTACTAGTTTTCCTGGTTTCATTCAGGCAACCCATTCCATGCCCGAATGCCATTCGGGAAGAAAGAGTACTTATAAGCATTTGTTCTCGCAAAAGGGATAAGGAAAGTGTTTTTGTACTTATGTGTATCTGAGCATTGCAACAGGCTGTTAATGTGTTGTAATTCGAAATTAAAGTTTAATGTTTTTTGTATTATTACTACTTTACTCTTTGCCCTTCTGTCCTTTAGTGTTTCTAGGTTTTGTAATTTAACTTTTGGTGTTACTCTTGTCAGTCGTGAATATTCGCCGTAATGAACCTTGCAGCTCTTTTCAGAATTTGTTCAACAGCACAGCCTCAAAAAAACAAAACAAAAAAACGACATTCTTATTTCCACCAAATCTATTAAAAAAAAGTTGGGGCCTAAACGAAGCAGACGTCGCAAAGATGCTGTGGGGACGAGATAGAAGAACCCCCCAAAGCGGACAGGGACAGCAGACGGTCGTGGAGGCCAACAGACATTTAAGATTGAAAGAAAGCTGAATGAAAGTAAGAACAGAAGTAAAAAAAAAAAATTAAGTAACACCAAAAGGACAAAGTAACCAATAAACCTTAAAACGACAAAAAGAAGAAAAAAAAAGTTTCTCTGTTAAAAAGCATCGTGTTAAAAAGTATTTGTGAGGGTCCAAGCACGTAGGAACAACATTTGATAAAGACCCGGGGCTTTTAACCCTTGTCCGTCGGGTCACTAAAAGAAGAGTTCACGCTAATATGCTCGGACATTAACAGTCTCCGGCAACGGCCTGAAAGGGTCAACATTTCAGCCAAACCCCCTCCTCCTCTCCGGCCATCACTGGACACATAATTATTGGACAACACAAAAAAAAAACAGCAAAAACAGAAAGAAAAAACTTGGGGACAAATGTTAGCGACCACTTTGTCACTTCCTACTTTCATTTTGAGAGTAAAAATGAAATAGGTTTCGGGGGAACGGAGAGAGAAGATGGGGAGGAAGGGGGGAGGGGTATTCTGTTCTCATGATATATGTATAAACAACAAAAAAAGAAAGTTCTAGGTCTCCCAAATGATCAGTGAGGAGAGGGAGCTCACGTCCTCTCTGCGGCCTACACTCATTAAAGTTTACCTTATCAATAAAGGTCGTCATTACTGGCCCCGGGCCGTCCCCGCTTAATTCAATTTGGCCTTCTTTGTTTGCGGTGCCCCTTAACGTCCCCCACCCCCCCTTCTCCTACTCCCCCCACCTCCCCTTTTTCTCCCACCTCTCAGATATCTACTGACCAGTGTCCGAAATAGGGCCCGGCCGGCACGACGCGAGGCTGTAATGAAGCCGGACTGGGCATCCTAGTCGAGGATTTGACTAGATTATGTCCATCTTTTCTTTCACCCCGGACTGTCCACTCATCTCATTACAGCTTCCTTCTGCCCTTTCTTCCAACTCTAGCAACTTTTTTGTTTTCGGGGAGGGGAAGGGGGGAAGAGTTTTTTTGTTTTGTTTTGTTTTTCTTGTTGAAACTTGCCATTTTCTCCAATATTTTATTACATTTTGGAGTTATCTTTCCTTGCCTCTCTCTCTCTCTCTCTCTCTCTCTCTCTCTCTCTTTATTTTAAAAGACACCGTCTCAAGTACTAAAACCCCACTCCGCCATCTTGGTTCCGCCATCTTGGTTCCATTAATACTATCGAAATGTGACTTTAAAAAATTGTGGCAAGACTTAAAGTTGGGTTCTTCTGCATACGGTGGCACTTCTTGGATTATGGGATGTGGGGGGGGGGGGGGAGAGAACGGGGTAAGCGCTGGAGATTGGGAGGGAGTAGGGAGGGCTTGAACTACTGATTTTGTAACTGTGTTGAAAGTTGAAAGGTGGACCGGGGAGAGGGAGAGGGAAAGGAGGCCCTGTGCAGCATAATTATGGAAGCTGCACCATTTAAAAAAAAATAATTTATGTCTTAATATAACAGGCGTCAATAAATAGTTTAAATTTTAAACAAGAATTGTTTCGTGCGACAATTTATTTAAATTATTTGATTTTTGGTTTTTAACTATAAAGCCCGGTTACACTGCCCCCCCCCCTTTCCACCTACCGAAAACAAAAAAAATTTCTTGACGTGCCATATGGGCCTTTAATTCAAAGTTAGGCCTGTATAGACGCAATATAGACAAAAAGAAAGACCAAGAAATAATATATTATGTAGACATTATATTATTAGGTGTTGGTCTTAATATTCAAAATTATTGGTAGATGTTATTTATTTTTATTATAATAACAGCGACTAATTACATTACAAGATCAATAGCACAAGCAGACACACACGTAGTCATAAACTAACGTACACACAACTAAAGAAAAAAGTGAAAATAGCTATTGGCTAGCACTCAGGCGCCCCCCCCCCCCCCTCTTCCACCACCACACCCCGGTGCCCCCCAACTATCACCACCAACGCCACTAGCAAGGAAGAAGTGTTAGGAGAAGGAGAGATAATACAAAAAAAAAATAGACATCTAAAAGAAGCGAGCAGCACGGACCGTCCATCTCTCTCCAGGGATAAACACAATCCTTCCCCCACACACAACTGGCCACACCGACGTCCTATATCTCGCTCTCTCTCACGTCTGCTTTTCATTTCTCCCCACCCCACCCCCTTTCCGCCGCATAGCTGTCATACACACAGACAAGACATTATTGGCGCGATTCATAATCATATTTCTCTCTGCCCCCAGCGCAAGCAGCAACAGACCAATGGCAAGCGAGAATATGAAAAAGACCAAAGTTATGAAGCGGCATATGAGAGGTGAAGACGAAAATATACTTCAAGCCCATTGGCTGCGATGGGGTTGAGGCCCCCCCCCCTCCTTTTACCTTCCCCATCTCCTCTCATCTTTCCTTATCTATCACAACCTTCACCTTCGAACTACGCCCAAAATAAAACGAAAAAACCCAGCAGGCGAAACATTATTCTTTCTTTTCCTCGTTCGTTCCTTTCTTCCTTCTTTATTTCTAAGGTTGTTTTTTCTTTTTTAATTTCTTAATATTTTCTGCAAGGAGTTTTCTCCCCTGAGGCTGTGGTTTTTTTTTTGTTTTGTTTTTTTGTTCAGACTTAATGACAAAACGAATTCTGCCGTCAGAATTTAAATGGAAGATTATAACAGAACGGGAAATATTTTCTTTCTTCCTCTTCTTCTTATTCCAGTTCCATCTTTTCTTTTCAAATTCCCATATCCAGTTCTTTGATCTCACTTCTTTTTATCAGACCCTCATTTTATGTTGTGTTTTTTGTGCGGAATTTAAAAAAATAATAATAATATTACGCGTGACCATGTTTATGTCCAGATGTAAATAGAGGAAGAGGTGGGGGAGGTGGGGAGGGAAGGTGGGGAGGGGAGGGGATGACTTTTTTTTTTTTTTTACTCATTGTGTCATCCAAGGAGTTCGAATCAACACACGGATCAACGCCTGCAATATATATACATAGACGGATCAATGGAATGATAGATAGATGTGGACAAGCACACAAATGCACACAGGCACAGGCAGACAGGTAGACAGATAGAGAGACAGACAGATGTACGGACACACAGACTTGTAAATAAATAGATAGATAGATTAATTATATATATATATATAGAGAGAGAGAGAGTGAGAGAGAGAGACCGACAAACAGATGGATATATAGACCGATGGATAGATACCTAGATGAATTGATGGATGGGTGGATAGATAGATAAATAGATAAATAGACAGACAGACAAACATATAGATAGATAATGAGATAGATAGCTTAATAGAAAGATAGATAGATAGATAGATAGGATAGATAGATAGATAGATAGATAGATAGATAGATAGATAGATAGATAGATAGATAGATAGATAGATAGATAGATAGATAGATAGATAGATAGATAGATAGATGCAGAATTCTACGTATGTGTAATATACTATAATAAAAAAACGTAAATGGAACTAAAAAGTTAATAAAGAATATTTTCCAAATAAAATGGAATAATGCACAAAACATGTTTACCAATCAAATCAAATTTTTAAAAGGGTTTATGAATTTCATGTTTTATAGAGCCGTGGTCTCGCGACATAGTTTCGGATTGCCCGTTTCGAGGATCTAGTAAAAGTATATCGTTCATGAGTAAGTCCAGTTCTGGCATTCCTTTTGGTGCTACGGTTCTGGGTACTGCACTGACCTAGGAAACATTCAGATTAACTCACTCGTGGAGGCCACACCACACGAGGTAGGCGGACTGTAGTTGTTAGGGCGGAAGGGTGGACCGGAAAAAAGCTGTCGGACTTCACAGGGCACATTGAAAGAAACCAAATATGAGTTCTGTAAAGACAATAATTTTTTCACTAGAACTATTGGTCAAAGAAACATACAAACTTGAAAACCAAAAATACAAATTAACATACAAAGAGCATACAAACTAACATACAAACAAAGGTACAAATAGACACACAAATAAACATACAAACTAACATAGAAAGACACAAACCTAAAAACTAACATCCAAGCATAGGAACACAATTCTGAAACAAACTTCCAAACAAACTCCCGAACACAGGAACTTAAAATTCTAAACAAACTTACAACTTACAAACAAACATACAAACAAGGATGCCAACTAACGAACAAACAGTCATCCAAAGAAAGGAACAAAACATCAAAACAAACTTACAAACAAACAAACATCCCGAAAAATGCCACCTCCTCGAAGAAAGTCTAGAATTCCAGTAGCCATGTTTCATTTTCCATAAAATTATCGGGAAAAGTCAGGAATCGTAATTTCTTCCAGGATTGATCCGCGGCAGAATCTCTAGTTAAGGGGGCCAGTGACAACAAATGAACCGCCACCTTCTCCCTCCTTTTCTCGCCCCTCATTGTAGTCTGACACCCGTGCTCCTCATCACATATTCCGAGTAAGACCGTGCCCCCCCTACGCCCCTGACGCCCCTACCCTGCTCCCCCAATTTTTTTTTCATCTTGTCGTTATTTGCTTCCAGCTTGTCCACGCTCTGGCTGTGTTTTCCACTCGGACAGAGACCAGGCTCTGACTCCTCCAAGAAACAGGCGCCCCTCCCCCACTCCCTTCCGTCCTTGCTCCTCAGCCCCCCGGGGGGCTAGTTACAATGTAAATTTAGACAGAATATGAAAATCTAATTTCGCCCCGGTGCCGTCTGCTCCCTACGCTGTTCATTTCACCCTCGGGGGAGGATGCGCGACCCTCCCCCCCCTTCCCACCGCTCCAACGCTCAATACGTGCCGCCGTCACTAGGAATCGAAAAGTGAGCACACTGGAGCGAATTAGCCCTCGCTCATGATCGTGTTAACCCCCGCGATTAACCTTTGACCTGTCATGACCCTGAGTTAAAAAAACAACAACTACTAAACACTTTCTCTCTTCCAAAACTCCGTCCATACAGTTTTTAGTTTATTTTTGTTGTTCTGTTTATTTTCTTGGATGTAAAAAGACTTGATCAATGACGCACTAAATTGAACATTTAGTTTGAAAACTGAAGCGCCATGGCGCTGGGATTCTCAGAGGCGCCCTAATGCCTGACGTCCGCACCCTCACAGTTGTCACATCTCCTCGCCTTGTAAAAGGGATTATCTTAATCCCATAATCCTGCTCATAACATAAAAACTTTGTAATAACTTTGACAGGCTTGTGAAGACCTTGTCTGCTTTACGTCCCCCTTTTTACTTTCGTTTCGTTAAGACTTCGTCGTAAATTGCTCCAGTTTTTTAAATTATGTTTTGTGGTGTTATTTTGAAAGAGCGCTATTTCCCTGTGCAAAAGATTGGACTGAAATGTCTAAGATATAGGACTAAATGTTGTTGGATGTCTTGTTGTTGTTGTTGTTTTAAAGGTCTAAATTATGTCTCTATATTGAGTCTGTTATTGAGCACGATGGCCCAGCGGTAGCGCGTTCGTCTGGCGTGCCGAAAGGTCCTGTGTTCGAACCCTGGCGAAGACTAGGATTTTTTTCTTGAGTTTGGAGAGCGTCCGTTGCTGCCACACAATCCCCTAGTATGCCGTGGCCAGAGAGACCCTATAGATCAATTTGGTCAAACGTGATAGGAGTAAACTTTACATTTAAGTATAGATGGATTTCTACTTTTTAACTTTTAACACTATAACGAAATTCCACTACCCTAACACAGACTCACACACGCGAGATATTTCCCTACTCAACACAGCAAGAGCCACCTTACGGTAAATTGTCACCATGGCCACCAGCCATTCCTTATAAAAAAAAGTGTGAGCCTGTGTGTTCAAGTGTGATTGTCTGTATGTGTGTGATTTTGATTGTGTGATTGTATGATTGTGTGATTGTGTGTGACTGAGATGAAAAATTAATGTGGAAACATTTTCAAGTCCCTGTGTTAGAACAATCCGAAAAAAATTGTGATTCCCAAGTTAAGGAATTCAATATTTCTTTTGTAGTGTCGCATCACTCCCCCCTCCTTCCCTGTCCCATCTTACTCCTCCAATTTCAAACTCCATCACTATCTTCTGAACACCTCGTACTCCCCAACCCTCCCCAACACCCCTCCAACGCCACCTTCTGCTTTTGAGCTGAATAACCCCCCCCCACCCCCTCCCAGTAATCGACAAAATAAAATTTCGGAACACGAGAACACGTGGCTGTGCGTCCTTGCTGTGTGCACATGCGTATGTTTGTGCGTGTATGTGTGTGCGTGTGTGTGTGTGGAAGAAGGAGGAAAAAGGAGGAGGAGGAGGACAGGGGGAGGTAATCTCTTGACGACCATCAATGACTGGGTTTAACCTAATATGGCGTCCTGCCAGCAAGATGGAGGGCCCGACTCCGCTGCCAATAGAGACGATTTTGGTTCATCTTCCGGCAGCCGTACAAAAGAAATCGGCGAAAAAAGGGGGGAGGGGGGGGCGCGGGGGGTAGAAAAAAAAGGATGAAGCTGATTTCGTTTGAGCGCCCCCCCCCCCCCCACCCCCGGCCCTTCTCTCTACACCCATCCGCGCACCTCCCCTTCAAAATATAAAGACAGATATAAAAAGAGCGGAATGGTTCGAAGTAACGAAAACAATAGACTTTTTTTTCCCCTGTGATTTGCCCAGAATTGACTGGGACATGAGGGTGGGAGGGGGGGGAGAGGGGGGGATGTAGAACGGAGGTTTTGGGGAGTAGGACAGGGGTGGTGGGGGTGGGTAGGGCGCACGTTAGACTGGCGAGTGTGTGTGTGTGTGGGGGGGTTATCATAGAGGGTTACAAGGAAGAAATTTTGGGGATTTGAAGAGAGAGAGAGAGAGACGGAGAGTGAGATTAAAAAAAAGAAGAAAGATGGGGGCAGGACGGATTGACAGATATTCCAACATTGAAAGACAGAAGTGGACGAGTCGACGTATCTGTAGTAACGTTGGAATTCAATCAAACTATGTCCAGGAGTACATCTTCACACACGAATTTCTATTTCAATGTACCAATTATAGGGAAATGATTTTTTTCATATAGATTTATAAGTCTCTTTATATGTATACGTTGTAGAAGAAAAAAAATACATGTAGGCTACGTAAGACCTATCTTTCGATCTCTATCTTTTCGCAGAACTGTCTGTCTATTAGTTAGGTAGCCGATATTCAGGAGCGAGAGAGAGAGAGAGAGAGAGAGAGAGAGAGAGAGAGAGAGAGAGAGAGAGAGAGAGAGACAGAGTAATGGAGAAAGTGTGACAGAGAGAATGAAAGAGAGAGAGAGAGATAACATTGCATTGAAAGTAAGTATTTGAGTAAGTATAACGTCAGTGGTCAAGAAACATTATGTGTGGATATCATAAAACAATATTAGCTCATGCACTATGATATAGCCAATATACATAATACAGTCTCCAACGCAACATCGTACGTACAAGTCCTGTCTCCCTTGTGCAGAGTCCAATCTCGTCTGTGTATTATGTAAAAAACAATCTCTTCTGTGCAGTCTTTAAAGTCCAATCTCTTCTGTGCAGTCTTTTAAGTCCAATCTCTTCTGTGCAGTCTTTTAAGTCCAATCTCTTCTGTGTAGTCTTTAAAGTCCAATCACTTCTGTGCAGTCTTAAAAGTCCAATCTCTTCTGTGCAGTCTTTAAAGTCCAATCTCTTCTGTGCAGTCTTTAAAGTACAAATCTCTTCTGTACAGTCTGTAAAGTACAAATCTCTTCTGTACAGTCTTTAAAGTCAAAATCTCTTCTGTACAGTCTTTGAAGTACAAATCTCTTCTGTGCAGTCCGTAAAGTACAAATCTCTTCTGTGTAGTTTTTAAAGTCCAAATATCTTATAACTTTAGTACAATATGTAGCAGTCCAATCTCCCATCTCGCGTTACTTTAAGAATTCACAGCGACACCCCTGGTACTCACGCCCCCTCTACTCTTTACACCTCTTGTCCTGACATTCTTACACCCTCTTCTTCTTGTGGCTTCCTCTTAGCGCCCTCCCCCCCCTTCCTTCCCTTACAATTCCACCCTCCCTCACGCCTCCCATCACACTTGTCATTGGCACGAATTGTGAATTTCGGCCCCCTTCCCCTCTCTGCCCCCTCCCACCCTTCCCAATAAAAGACAGATAAAAACAGGAGACATACGGAATTTCTTTTCTTCTAGAAGAAGTCTGCCACACACACACACATGCACACACACACACACACTAACATTCAGACAACACACATATTATATGCATCTAAAATGCTTCCCACTTTAGACTTCATCTCTAAATCTAGTTTCCCAAAAAGGGAACCTCCTTGTTCTTCCTTGTTCTTCCTTGTTCCTCCTTGTTCTTCCATGTTCTTCCTTGTTCTTCCTTGTTCCTCCTTGTTCTTCCATGTTCTTCCTTGTTCTTCCTTGTTCTTCCATGTTCTTCCATGTTCTTCCTTGTTCTTCCTTGTTCTTGTTCTTTTTGTTATCTCTTTGAGTTTTTTTATATAGTTTTATTTTTTATATTGTTTTTATTTATTTTTTATGATGTTGTTGTTGTCTCCATCTTTTGTTTATATATGTAAGTTTGTCCACAAGAGATATGCCGGTAATCAGATGTTGTCTTGGTTTTTTTCTTTCTACATGATGGACTTGGTCAGTCATGCTTACTCCGTAGGTTGTCACATCCATTGGCAAGCCGGGCAGGAGGGAAAAGTTCGAATCCTACGTATATATGCAATATTATTAATGAAACAAAATAATACAGCCTTAACTTGTACAGGCAAGATGCTTGCGTTATATCACTTGTGTTGCGTACTGTGATTTATTACGATATTTTTTTTTCTGGCAACTGGTACACCGAGAATTGGCACAATTGTTAGTTTAGTGACACTTTCATAATTTCACTGTTTTTTCAAAGAACTATTTTAAGCTCAATGGTTTTTCAAAGAACTATTTTAAGCTCAATGGTTTTTTCAAAGAACTGTTCTAAGCTCAATGGTTTCTCAAAGAACTATTCTAAGCTCAATGGTTTTTCAAATAACTGTTCTAAGCTCAATGATTTTAAAAAGAACTGCTTCAAGTTCAAAGAACTGTACCACACCCAACAATGAAATGGAATCGTATAGTTGGATAAACTATGTTCCTCGGCAAAGTGCTATGAGGATAAGTGACATAAAATGTTAAGGATAAGTTTACTGCAGGAGCGTCATTACATAGCTTAAAACCACACCTGAGGAGGAAAAGTGTAAGTCTTTGTCAAAAAACAGGTTTTCGACAGATTGTGCTCATAGATTTCAGATATTACAAGTACAATGCGTTACATGTTATAATCCCGCGAGATTGGAGAATTTTCAAAAAGCTTGACAGTGATAGAACAGTTGAGATTGGTCTTTTCTCAAAATCAGTAAAGCCTTGCTGAAAACGTACTTAAACGGTGGCATTCCATTGAAAGCTATTTTAAATTTCAGGACAGTAAAAGCAAGTTAAAATCAACGCGTTTAGTTTTGACCTATAACGTTCACAGAATTCCAATATGGAAGTCCGTGATGCATAAATTCCAATATGGAAGTCCGTGATACATAAATTCCAATATGGAAGTCCGTGATACATAAATTCCAATATGGAAGTCCGTGATACATAAATTCCAATATGGAAGTCCGTGATACATAAATTCCAATATGGAAGTCCTTGATAAATAAATTCCAATATGGAAGTCCGTGATAAATAAATTCCAATATGGAAGTCCGTGATACATAAATTCCAATATGGAAGTCCGTGATACATAAATTCCAATATGGAAGTCCGTGATACATAAATTCCAATATGGAAGTCCGTAATGCATAAATTCCAATATGAAAGTCCGTGATGCATAAATGCGTTCTAAAACCCGACATATCTGATAGAAATTCGATCTGCCCCTAAAAACTAGGCCGGATGGAGGGGGGGGTGAAGGGGGCCGATGACAGCCCTTAATCAAGCCATAACAGTTCCAGCCCCCATTCCAAAAAGTTCATCCATGCTTAACCAGGGACGTCTCTGGGACTGGAACTACGTAAACAACCAGAGTGTTTTTCTAAATCAGCCCCGGACTAGCGTCCGAGCGGCCAACAATAACACCGGACAGGTCATTGCTTAATGTCTCCATGTGACGTGTCGCACGCCCCCAGCCAGTGGTCAAGCAGAACTGCTGGTTATTATCACACTGGACATCGCTATGACCATTAAAAAAGCTATCTATTTCATGTTAAGCGGTTAGTAATCATACACTAGTCTAGTGATCGTTATAAAGAAATAACATAACAGTTAGAAGGATTGCATTGTTAGATTGCGATGTAAACAGGAAACTCGAGAGAGAAAAGCAATGTGCTTGTGCGAGATATTTTCTGGGCCCTCCTTTCCAGCACTAGTTATATCTAGATGATTTATTTGCATCACATGAGTTTTGAGAAATCTGGAATCTTTTTAAAAGGTCTGTGGACCATTTTGTCAAACTGTCGTAAGAGTTACCATTAGAATATAATCATATAATAAAATTCACTGCCTTACATGCCTATTAAAAAAAAACTTTAATCAAGTACTGTTGTTAGTTTAAATTGATGAAACATTTACTCGGTTTTAGCAGTAATCTTACAAATAATATTACAAATACAAGCAACATTGGCAAAGTACACTCACTGATGATTAAAGAACTCCTAAAGTAGTGTTGTGGGATTAAATAAGTTGGACAATTAAATTGTCAATACACTTGTCGCAATTCATTTGAATTAATGTGAAATAATTTGGAATGTGAAAATTGAGAGAGTAAATTGAGAATCTGAGACATAAGTTAAGGTCATAGGTTACTGGTAGTTGTCACAGATAAAGGATCTAATAATTTAGGACATATATCGATGACAGTTGAAACTCTGTAATAAATAAACGGCACATTATAAAAAGGAAAATAAAAAGACTTCAAGACGGTTTACATGTTATTAAATAATTAATTGTTTAATAGTTTCACAACTTTTCAATATTTATATGTACATCTTAATCGCACTTTTTGCATGTTCGTATCATTAATTATTTACAAATATACCTAAATCATTCATCATCTGAATGATTACTGTTGCATGAAGATAACAGTCAACAAACAATATATCAATGATAAAAAAAACTTAAGAAATAGACACGTTTTAACTGGGTTGCCTTGTGCGCCTTTTTCTTGTCAAAACTACGAATTACAGTGTCAAAGTTTATTTGTCTTGCAATGTCAGACTCATTACTGAGCCTAGCCAAGTTGTTCAGGCGATCTTGACCCATGGTGGACCTAAGGTAATTTTTTTTATGAGCTTTAAGCTTACTGGAACTTCTCTATGATGATGCTACTGTGGCTGGTGCTGTAAGGAGTTCATCCCTGAACTGACACTTAAGTTGGGGGGAAATATTTAAATATGTAGTGGAGTAAACAAAAACTAGAGAGAGCTCAAATAACACTATACATAATAAAGAGTAATAATCTACTACATGGAAATCTTTGTCTCTCTATAGTGTAGAGCATCAGCGAGTTGTTTCACCCTGACAATCTCAGAATTCCAGACATTAACTCTCGGACGCTAAGAAAAATAATGTTCAATATTCAGGCCCGGGTCTCCGTGTCTCTAAAAAGCAGGATTTATTTCATAACGTCGGAGGAGACGCCCCCGTGGGCGGAAATAGAAGGGGGGCGCAGAGAAGAAAGGGATGGGGGGGACGAGAGATTAGATTCAATATTCTCTAATTGTCACATATTCATAGGAAACACGATGTGGGGGTTGGATGGTGAGAGGGCGAGGGGTGCCTGCGGGGTGTCTTGCCCCCCTCCCGCCCTCGGATCGTCGCGAGCGACAGCAAGCTACGTGTTAATACAATATTGTTATTATCGCTAATAACTCGGCCGTCAGATTGTTAGGATGGAGGGATGTTGGGTGGGGGGGGGGCCTTCTATTTTTTCTCCCTCCCTCCCTCCACCCCCCGCCTTCTTTGTTTGTTTTTGTTTTTCTTCACTTTCTTCTCTTTCTCACTTGGATAACAAGAATCGAAAAAAAAGGATGAAAAGAAAGAACAAAACAATAAAACTCATCCCCTGCAGGGTTTATTATGTGAATGCTCAGGGTTGGGGGAGGGCGTGAGGGGCGCGGGGACGGGGGCGGAGTTGTGAGTGGACAGTAGAGTATCTGAAAATGTCCCCCCCCCACACACACACCATCCGTTCCTAGGTCCCTTCAGATTTCTGTGGGTGTAATGCATGGAGCCCAAAATTTTGTCTTTGCTTGATGCAGAAATATGTTGAGTTCATGGTACTACCCCACGGGGCAGAAGAGGGAGGGGAGGGAGTGGGACGAGCCCGACGGATGGAGTATTAGAAGAGAGGGGAATATTGTCTCTAGTCGTGGGGGGGGGGGGGTGCTTGTGGATATTATTTTACTTCAGGCAGCGGGGAGCGGAGGAGGTTGGGCTGCAATAATTGAAATATTTTATTAGGAAAATTACAACAAAGAAAAAAAAGTGAATGTGAAAAGATGATGAAAAGAATTGTTTGTCGTTGGAGTTCTTGGCTTACCAGAGAAAGGAAGAAACATGAAGACTTCAGACAATAGCATGGCGCTGGCAGTGAAATAATATCTCTTCCTTTCTCTAGAGTTATTTTATATTTCAATCAGATCTGAAAACAAGATGATGTGGTTTATTTTTGTTGTGTTTTCGAAATACATGCAGGGGCGAAGTAATTAGGTAGTTGTATGACAAGGTGAACGAGTGGGTGAATTTAGTAGGGGAATTAGGGGTTGAATGAGAAGGTGGTTAATAAGGGAGTGAATTTGAGGGTGAATGGGAAAGTGCATGAGGGGTGAATTTAGGAGGGGAAATAGGGGGTGAATGGTTCAACATAGCATCTCTTCTTCTTCATTCTCAAAGGCTCATTGATCGCTAAAATGCGTGCCAGTTCTCGATGCAGTTTGTCACAACAAGGGACTTCTTCGGTCCAGAAATTTGACTTCACAGAACATGCTCGGCATAGGCGGGCGAATTATAACCAACTTACGCTTCGCCGATGACACTGACTATCTGGCAGTGAGGATGAATTAAAAGAATTCACTGCAAAACTAGAGAAAACATCAGAGACGTATGGTATGGAAATCAATGCAGAAAAGACCAAGGTCATGGCAATTAGAGCATTCACAAACGAAATTCGGATTAATGGGCAAAAACTCGAAGAGGTCTCCGCCTTCAAATATCTAGGGGCCATATTATCCGACGAAGGTTCAAAGCTAGAAATTCTTGCCAGAATGGCCCAGACAACCGCAGCGCTGAGTAAACTTAAACACATCTGGCAAAGCAAGAAATTCTCTCTGAGATTAAAGATTCGACTAATGCGCTCTCTGGCGACGTCGGTCTTCTTGTATGGATGCGAGGCTTGGACACTCACTGCAGACCTCGAAAGAAGAATCAGTGCGCTAGAGATGAGATGTTACGCAAGATATTGAACATCTCCTATACAGAGCATATCACAAACGAAGTGGTCCGCAGTGAAATAGCTGCTGTCATCGGCTCATACGAGGACTTTCTCACCTCAATTAAGAAGACAAAACTGAGATGGTATGGACACGTAGCAAGAACTGGAGGTCTTTCAAAGACTATAATGCAGGGCACAGTCCAGGGAGGAAGAAAAAGAGGCAGGCAAAAGAAGAGATGGGAAGACAACATCAAGGAGTGGACCGGCCTGTCGTTCATCGACTCCCAAAGGGCATCACAGGACCGGAACAAATGGCAAGAGATTGTTAACAGTCAACGATGGTGCCCCAGAGACCCACCCACGGGCTAAGGGTTAGGTGAAGGTGAACATGCTCTAAAACTCTAAAGAAAACTTGTGGGTGGGAGGCATTGGGGGGCGGTGTTCTAACTGAACAACGCTCAACTTGTTATACCGGAGGTCTTGGGGGTCGACTCCTGTTTAACGCGCCAGGCCTGGAGGCAGGAGAGTCTACCCCTCGCTCTGGTGGGTTTCGTCAACAGTGAAGACGGCTGTGTATTGTGCTGGCCACACAATACCCTTATATAATGTGGGCCACGGTAACTAGTGAACGATGCGCCACTAGCCGTACGGAGCTACATGGTCTGAAAGTGCTTCCTTTCTTACAATTATTCAAATTAACATAAAGAAAAGAAACTAATAAGACCTTATAACTGATTGGGCATCTTTTGTTTTGGTCATAGCGTTGCCAGGGCAACAGCACATGCGCACTCACTCATACACGCACAAACAATCGTCTGGGACAAATGAAATTATTTTCTTTACATTTTATGCTTAGCCAGGTAGGGATAACTCACACATTTTCTGACAATGCCAGGGGCATTCTTACTTCCCCTTGACTTCTCTCTCCCTTCTTGGGGGATGTATGATGATAATAATAAATAAATAAAAAATATATTAGCAATAAAAAATAAAAGAGCTTTACCATCGCCCTCAATAAAATCTGAAGAATAAATAAAGGAATTTTAAAGTCTTCGTCGTTCGTCCGAACGGAAATTCAATTCTCTATTGCGTTCGTATTCGCAAAAGGAAAAAAAGAATCAATACTACTGCTTATAATTATCGGGCTATTAACGGATATTTCCGGAGTGCGCATGGGCAGGTCACTCGTGACTATTAATTTTCATTGTGCGCCTTCGGGCAAGACTTGTCAATTGTCAACTTCCAGTTTTTGTGGCAAGGGTGGGAGCCGGTATAACTGTTGTCTTATTGAATGCCGTTAAGAAAATCATATTTAACAATTCATACTTATAGATCCCATTGACACGTGACATGCCATGTAGGCAGCAATAGTCATTGTTTACCCACGGGCCAGCCGTCACCATAAGAATATTTGATATAATCTATATCTAACAAGTGGGTTGTCCATTCATAAAAGTATATAACACACAGTGGACTTGGCGTCAAGGTGGAGATCATTCATCTCTAACCAATTTAAAAAAAAATTATTTGTCGTCTGCCCCGTGTCTTTATTACACTTCATATGAAAAACTCGGAGGGAGAGGAGAGGGGGGAGAATTGTTAAAAGTTATGAATAATTGACGCGGAAGTTATGAATGAATTTTGTATGCACATTGGAGGATGATGGAGCTTTTTTCTTTGAGATGGTTATAGATCAGCAAGTTTTTAGAGAGATCGTCAAAAAGAAGTGAAGACCAAGGAACAAAAGAATATTGTCATATCCTGTCTTAGCCAGGTTTTTGGTCCAAGTACATCCAGGACCTACATTGCCTGGTTGGATAAACGCTTTTGTTTCAAAGTCCTTTTTTTAAAAATATAAAATAATGTTTTATTCATACACAAATTTTATTGTTATATTTATTCTTTATATCCATCTTAAAAACTGAAAAACTTTTCTTTTTTTAAATATGTTTTTTGTTGTTGTTATTGTTGGTTTGTTATGGTTCTGAGATGTCATGATTATAGGATAGGATGTAAGAAAGTGCATTTCAAATTTCCGTATTCGTTGTCTAAGGGTGTGTCCCTAAAAGACGTCACTTGATTCTGCGCCAATAATTTTTAACACTCGTCCACCCATCGTCACATGTCGTCACAAGAAGTCTGACATTGCCCCCTTTTTTTTTTTTCAATATGACGTCACAAAGCTCTGCACCCCCTTCTTCCCCCCTCCCCCCATCTCAAATAAACCCCAATAAAATTTAAAATGTAGTATGTTTAGATCACTTTTATATCTATGTCATATTATTACTGTAGTCAAATAATTAATTGGAGCCTGTTGTTGGTTGTTATATGAAGAGAACATGTTCTTTAAAGATGCACATGTGCATGTTACGTCACATCGTTGAACCCCCCCCCCTCGTCAAACGTTGTCACACATGTTTGACAATAACCCTTTCCTTTGTTTTTTAATTCCTACTTCTTTCCCATAGGTGCGTGACATAATTTATGGACGACCCTTTAGAGAGAACAGTGTGGCCTTATTTTAAACTGTTACTATTGTGTTGTTGCTTTATTGTATAGTCAGTTCCTAACTATTTATTTATTCGCTGAGTCTTTTTTTCAGGGGCGTAATTTGAGCATCGAAGTGATAAGACAACAAGTGCCTTTCACAACAGTTGATAAAAGTGTCATCTTTTTACAACTAGAGACCGACCGATATTCGGTTTCGGCTTCGTTTTCGGCGCCGAAAATAGTCAAAAACCTTTTTTCGGCGTGTTTTTGGTTTCGGCCGAAGCCAAAATGTTAGCTTTCGGTTTGTTTACGGTTTCGGCCGAAACTGATATTGACTTTCGGTCATCAGCCGAATATCTATTTTAACTTTCAAAATTCATAATGCTACGCTATTGCTGCATCTATTTCTCTGCTTATTGATACTTTCATTTAGTTAAACTGTTGTGAATTAATCTGTGTGAAGTAGGGATGTTAAACGAAAACCGGACTTCGGGAGGAAATTATTCATAATTATTTCCCACGATTTATTTATCTTTTTATCTGAATAAATATTTGTAAACCCTGTTTGATTCGTACAAAACAATTCCTTAACATTATATTCCTTGCAAACACTCGTTTGTCAGAGGCGAATTAGATCTATAGTTGTCTTTTTTTTAATTCCGAATATTGATTGTGATTTCACGATAAAAGCACATACAACAGCAAATGCAGAGGTTAACGCTAGTCGTCGGCACAGCCATTTGATCTACGTATTCGAAAAGAAAAAAACTGGAATTTTCCCACTGATGCTGAACGCTTTTTTAACAGACAAACAGACCGATAGACGTAAGGTTGCGAGATAGTTGGACTTCAAAAGGACATAGAGAGACAAAAAGAATGACATATTTAGTGTTTCACAATCCACAATCAGTTCAGTTTTATTACATTAGCTGCCGTTAATTGTATATTAATAAAACTGACCCAACATTTTATTTAATGTAAACTGAAAGGCAACTTGGGCAATTAAAAAACAACAACTTTGCAGAGCATGCAAGGTTCTTTTCAAAAACTGTTAATTTTCTTGTCGGACGTCTGTCAACCCTAGATAGATGTGTCTGGGATTTTATTTATATTCTACAAATATTCTTTTAATGTGTGTAACATATAGATCTAACATCCACTGATTTATATTATAATTATAAAGGTTTAAATTCTTGACACTACAGCTTTTGACTTCTGCTAATTCAAAATCAACTTTTTTTTTTACAAAGATTTCAGATTTTCACCACGTTCTATTGATCAATGGTCCTTCGTATTATTTTTTTAGTATAATCAATGCAAATTTGTCTTTTCCAAACTATAACTTACTTTGCCCGGGGGCGGAGAGGGGAGACAGAAAATGGGTAAAAAATATGATATTTAGAACCAAATATAGATTTTGAGAGCAAAAAAAGGGTATTAACATCCCTAATGTGAAGTAGAAGACTGAAGTTAATAATAACGGATTACTTAATCACTCCAAGGAATGGTTTACTCAAATAGAGTGCCCATAAACTAGTTAATATTACACATAAATGTGCAGTCTTTTGAATTCATTTGTTTCGCATTTTCAGTTTATTATTCTGTTTCGGCCGAAGTTGTAGTTCAAATTTTGGTTTCGGCTTCGGTTTCGGCCGAAAGTCAATGTATAATATTCGGTATTATTTCGTTTTCGGCCGAAACTAAAAAATTGGTTTCGGTCGGTCTCTATTTACAACATCACAATATCTTATCTTATACATTACAGACGCTCCTTCTATCAAGAATATTATTGCGTCCTACCTACATCCGTGATTTAAACTAGTCCTGCATTTCTATATAAGTGTTTTAAATGATGTTAAATTACTGGTATTCCTGGTTTGTTCAGGCAACCAATTCCATACCCGGATACCACTCGGGAAGAAGAAGTACTTATATGCATTTTTTCTCGCATAAGGGATAAGGAGAAGTGTTTTTGTCCCGTTGCATCAGATTGTTTTTGTGTTGTATTTCTAAATTGACTTTAATGCCTTATTTATTCATTTATGAATTATTATTACTTTACACTTTACCCTTCTGTCCTCTAGAGCAGGGGTGGACAAACTTTTGCTGATGGTGTGCCAAACTAGGATTTCTAAATCATTCATTCAAAAGTCAACCTGCTCTATTATTCTTGTTTTCTTCTATTTTATAAGACAATTAATTTAACTTCGTAGCAAGACCAACGCCAAAAGCTAAGGAAATCTATACAGAAAATCGTTAAAACGTTTTATATTGAAGAGAAAATAAAATAACGTGTTTTTTTATTATCATTCTATTTTATTGTATTTATACCAAATACAAATTTTATTAACAAATTTTCACATTTATGTTATCTATTTTGTAAACATTATCATTTGGTTGTCATTCATGATAATGATCTAGCAAATGCTAATATTACCCTAATATTACTTATAATATTTTGATCTCAGTATCACTGAAATTTTCGTTACTTTGTTTGATTGCATGGATATACTTTGTGAATTAAAATTAGACGGAATTGATACGTAGTAATCATACAAACTGGGTAGCTATTGTGAGATTTAAAGTAATGTGCATATATTTTTTGAGTCATATAATATTTATATAAGTCTGAACTACTTTTTACAGTTTGCTCATTATAAAGTTATAAGTGTTTAGACCGTCTATTCTTTTATAAAAGAAAAATAAGAAACATAATATTTTATATTAGAAATATTACCGCAAATAAAACTGGCAAATTATCTCCCTTTAATTAAAATAAAGTTTCTAAATTTGATTCAATAGTGGTGCAGACAAGTTATGTTTTGTAATATAACAAATATTAATGACTAATTATTATTTATTTATATGAATCCAGCATTATGGTATTCAGATCTGCCAACCTCCCAAGATAAAAAATCTGAATCGGGAGGGGGGAGGGAGGGGGGTGCGTGCGCGCACAAATTATTTATTAACGATTAGATGGAATATAATTAGTATTGTTTGTTTATAGTGTTATTAATGTAGTTAATTTAATTAGTTTAAAGTTTTAATTAGTATCTGTGCAATAAACTTTAAAGAAAATCAATAGGCTTAGTTATAAAGCTAAATACTGTTATAAAGGCTCTAGGCCTATACTATAAGCTATAGGTGCTCTAAATAGTAACTAGTACTAATAGGCCTACTAAAAATGCTAGTAGCAGGCCTAACCTAAAAATATTTATACCCTATATGGCTGGCTACTCCTATACCTAACCTACTAGGTCTACTATATTATAGATAATTGTGAGCAACATGATAGGCTATGCTTATGCTATAGGTCACTATAATCTAGGCCTATGCATTTTTTATACAATATTTTCCATAGGTCTAGTTATTTTGGCCAAAAAGATGTATTTTTCCTTAGTCTTAGTATTGTAGTAGGCTAAGTAGACCTATTCCTGTTTTGTTTTTCAAAGGTCATTATAAGAAATAAGAGTTTAAATGTATAATACAGAGATGTGCGATGTAGGCTTAGAGCTAAAATTGTGTTCAGTTCCAAGAAAATAATACTTGATGTCATGTAAAATTGTATTTATACAATATTTTGACAAATGCGATAACCGGTAGCCTAATTCGGTAATTATTATTATGGCTTATAACTTGTGGGCCTATGGCATTCACGGAATTGCATAGGTCGGTAGGCCTACTGCCTAGAGTCTAAAGATTCATTGTTGTTTTTTGTCTTTTTAAATATCAGGTTATTTTTTAAATCGCTAAATTTTTTAATTGAAAATAAGTTCTAAGCTTAACCGGACGTTGGCGGCCACGTTTTAACATGGAAAACGTTTCGTAACAACCAGGTTTGGCTATCGAAATATTAGCCTATGCGTACGGTATAATAAAAATAAACGAAGAGGCAAAAACAAAACTAAACACTTCCGGGCTCGCCCATTTCTTTTTGGTTTCGGATTTTTACTATCGACAGTCTGGAAGAAAAAATAATAAAAATGAAAAATTGCCGAAAATCCGAAATTTTAAGGAGCTTTGTCAGAATGTCGGAATGAGGGGTGAAAGATCCGTATAATTCCGAGAAAATCGGAAGGTTTGGCAGGTCTGGGTATTCATTACAAGATTTAATTATTAGAGGTATACAAATAATTTACGTTAAACAGTTGTAAATAAACATTTCCTACATAATTTTTTTTTGTCAATTTATCTTTTAAACATTAATAATTACAACAAATGCATAATATAATGTTATAAATGTCTCTTATATTTATTAAATTATTAAATAAAAATGTGTTTTAGAATTACTTAGGCTATATTTATATTTAATTATAGAAGATGAGCATAAAAACTTTAAAAAATATTAATAGTCTGTATCAATTAATTAGCGCCTTATTTTGAATTCTCTTCGCTAATTTATAATGGCAGATACATATTTAGTCATTTCTGAGTAGTGAAGTGTAAGTGACCTCTTTGAATGCTTAACACAGCTTTCATGTGCAATAAATAATGTTCACAAGTGTAAGTTGAAACAAAAGCTGAAAGTAGAGCGAATGCCTGGCAGTTAATTAATTGGTCATTTATATCGCGCCTCACTCCATGCTAATGCAAGCATGCTCAGAGCGCTCACAAAAACGAAACGACAATAACACTCTAAAATAGTTTTAAACTAGTTTTGCCGATGGAGGCACGAAACGACAATAAGATTCTAAAATAGTTTTAAACTAATTTTTTGTGGATGGAGGTGTACTTGATCAACTTAGTTGAAAAGAAATGTTTTTAAATTCTTTTTTAATGCCTTTTTTGTCACAGAGTTTTTCAGTGTCTCAGGTAAGCCGTTCCACAGTGAAGGCGCCATAGATTCAAACGAGCGCACACCAAGAGTCCTTTTCCTGTGACCATCCAAACATGGAATTTCCAGGAGAGACTGTGTCGAAGAGCGCAGCATCCTTAACGGCACGTGGTTCGGTATAAGCTCTTTTAGATAGGCAGGTGCTGTGCCTTCCACGCAGCCATAATCTAATGATCGATGCGCTTCGTCACAGGGCGCCAGTGCAGTTCTTTGAGAACTGGAGTGATGTGGTCATGCTTCTCTACTCTTGACACAATGCGTGCTGCAGTATTTTGAACTTTCTGAAGTCTCCCCAAATGTTTCTGGGGCAACCCCCACAGGCAACTGTTACAATAGTCTAGTCTTGACTGTATTGTAGCAACAGCAAAAGCATTGGCTGTTTTTCTATTAATTAGGGGTCGCAGTTGACCCAGGGCACGAAGATGGAAGGAGCAGGCCCTAACCACAGTACTGATGTGTGGACCCATTGTTAATTTATTGTCAATGATAAAGCCCAGGTCTCAATACATCTGCCACTGCAAATCACACCAAGAGCGCACTGAGCATGCTAATTTAATAGCATGGATTGACAAGTCTTAACGATTATGCATGCATAAAAGGTAAAAAAGAAGAACATTTCCGGTCTTATTCGATCATTTTCTTCGAAACATGTCTGTGTGCTACGTTACTGGTTGTACGAAAATATGTATAGAATTAAATTTTATTTCATTTCCAAAAGATGGCGCTAAAAGAAAACAATGGATTGTGAATGTCAGATTTGAAGAATCACCAATGTATAATCCCAAACTAATTGCTTGATGCAAAAGAATTTTCGTGTTGTTGTTTTTTATAAATCTCCGCATTGTGTTTTTTTTTATTACCAAGGACGCAACTCTTGACTATATTATTTTATAAACCAATGCTACATTTAGCCTAACGCCACTAACACTTTGAGTATTTATTATCGCCTACTAGCTTTTGATGTTAAAAACGGATTCCTCATAACTAATCTTGTAGCCGTAGTTTATTTCTAAAAGACAAGAACTGGCTGTCGATGTTGAAATCAATTGTCAAACAGCACCAAATGCATGTTTTTTGTTTACGAAAATGGCGGTAAATTTCACCGGAAGTTCACGATCATACCAGTTCAAAAGGTCACACCTAATTAAGACTTGTCAATAGAAGCGCTATAAGAAATGCCCATTCATATCTTCTTATCTTTTCTCAGTTTGCGAGATAATTCTTGGCTATCAATTATTATGCCTAGCTGGCTATTGTAAACGGCGAAAAGGATAGGCCCTAAAACTGAACCTTGAGGTGCGCCACAGATGGGAGGAGTGGCTTTTGATAAGGTCTGATTGATAGAAACTCTCTGGGTCCTGTCTGCCAAGTAGGAAGTAAACAAATGAAGTGCTTTCTCAGTAATGCCCATCTTTTATTGAAGTCTTGATAAAAGTAAGTCGTGGTTGATAACATCAAAGGCAGCACTGAGGTCCAACAGAACTAAGATAGTCAGATCACCACGGTCAGCACTACATAGAACATCATTCATAACACGTAATATTGCCGTCACACAGCTATGCCCGGGACGATAGGCAGATTTTAATTTATCAATCAGACCATGTGTGGTAAGATGTTGTAAAAGCTGCTGAGAGACAACCCTCTCAAGAAGCTTCGATACATAGGGAAGGTTAGATACTGGGCGAAAACTCTTGCAGTCACTAGGATCGAGCCTCTTTTTCTTTAATAAAGGCTTGATGACAGCAGTCTTAAACATTTGTGGGACTGTGGCTGACTACAGGCTACCATTTATGATACGCACTAAAACTGGAAGCAGAATTTCAAGGCAGTCCAACACAATCTTCGTTGGAATGGGGTCAACAACTGAGGATGTAGGTTTAGATACAGAGATAAGACGCCTCAACTGCTCTTCGGAAACTGGGAGGAAATTTGTCAGAGAAATGCCAGAAAATGACTTCTCCACAGTGGGTGGAGTAGTATGATTATCAAAGCTGTTTCTAATCGTTTCTACTTTTTCATTAAAAAATTCACTAAGAGCCTCCGCAGCCTGCTCGCTGCTCATGTCAGGCAAAATTGGACTTAATTCATTTTTTTCCAAGAAGATCCTGCACTACGGTAAACAGTTTTCGATAGTCAGTGCCCGCAGACTGAACTTGCTTTGCTTTCGCACGTCTAATCACATTTGTAAGCGTGTTCCTTGCCAACTTAAAAATCTGTTTATCCACCTCAAGGCCACTTAGTCTCCAGCGCCTCTCTGCCTGTCTTCGGGCTAATTTGGCCATCCGAATGGAGGGTGTAAACCAAGCAGTATTGATAATAGCATATGATATTTCTAAGCAGCTTCCATCAAAATTTCCCGCAAATTGGTAGATTTCGATGCCCGTTTTATGTTTAAAATTAATCTTCTTCTTCGTATGTCTTCTCGTCCTCGAGGAACAGGCGCCGATCATCGACGTCGGTGGTCCTTCCGAGTATACAGGCCGCCAACAAGGGTCCTCCAGCCATCTCTATCCTGGGCCTGTCTCTTCATCTTCCCCCAAGTAAAGCCAAATTCCTGGTATCTGCTTCCACATCTCTGCGCCAAGTGTTTCTCGGCCGACCTCTTTTTCGTTTTCCCTGAAGGTTCCAGTTCAGGGCATGCCTCATTGTGCTGGAAGCAGGTTCTGAGAGTGAATGGCCAATCCATCGCCATCGTCTCTAAAGGATCTCTTGTTCTACTGCTTTCTGCTTTGTCCGCTGCCACAGTTGCAGGTTTGCTGATCCTGTTTGGCCAATGAATCCCAAGAATCCTTCTTAAATAGTTATTTATAAAGGACTGGAGTTTCTTTATATTCGCGGCCGTAGTTCTCCAGGTTTCAGCTCCATACAGCAGCACCGGTTTCACCATGGTGTTGAAGATCCTGATCTTTAGGTTGTTTCTCAGGTGTCTGGAGACCCAGACATTCCTGGCTGCGTTTGAAAATCGCCGATCTCCCTCCACTTTAAAAAAACCCACTACAGTACATCTAAGACGGTTTTAGTAGTATAAGATAATATAAACATGGGCATTTCTTATAGCGCTTCTATCCATGCTATTAAATTAGCATGCCCAGTGCGCTCTTGGTGTGAATTGCAGTAGCAGATGTATTAGCCAAAGATCAAGCCTGACTGGTATGAAAATAAATGTCCATGAATTTGAAAGTCTTGCCTTTGTTTAGAAAACTCAGCTTTGAGTGCTTCGATGTGCTTCTGAAAAAGCCCAACTATCTATCTTAATAATAATATATACCTTAAGTTAAGGACAGTACATGTAGTTAAATGTTTGAAATTGATTTCACTCAAGATATATGCAAATCCATTCCAGTGGTTTAACAGTTCAAGCGCTGTTTGACCCCGTCTTTGTAAATGCGTTCAACTCACTGACATATGTCACTCTGTCATTCAGAACCGGAAAAATATGTTTTTTTCATCAATAAAAATCACCTCTTGGAGGTCTCTTGTGTGCCATTGAAAATCGCTCTGCGTGCCAAGTTTGGCACGCGTGCCTTAAGCTACCGACCCCTGCTCTATTTCTTTCTAGTTTTAGTGATTTAACTATTGGTGTTACTCTTGTCAGTTGTGAATATTCGCTAGTAATGAGCCTTTCAGCTCTTTTCTTAATTTGTTCTAATTTTTTAATGTCTTCTTTAGTTGATGGGTCTTATACGGATGATGCATATTCTAGTATGGGTCTAACTAATGTGAGATAGCATTTTATTTTATTAATATGGGTTTTTAAAAAAAATAATAAACATCATAGGATATATTAGATCTATGACACTTCATTTAAACAATTCATTCACAAATCAAAAGATACATAATTTAAAAAAAAAACTCTAATGTTTAAACTTTATAAATAAAACATCCATTTATCACATAATATATACATTACGACCATCCAGTATCGAAGACAACATGGCAACTACTGCTTGCCACAGAAAACTCTTTATGGGGACCTAAAATTTGATAACACGAGGTTCCAAGATTTACATTGTTTCATTTCCAGTGGTCCATCTATCTCTCTTACTGTCCTTATTTGAACAAGTTTTATTAGACAATTTCTCGCCATTTGATCTTATTATCTCTGGTTATTCTTTTTCAGCCAGTTAAGTCCCTTAATTTAATGACGCATATTTCACGAGTTATCTTTCTTGTTTTTTCTTTCATATATTTGCATATGCATAACATACATTAGTAAATTAATTAATCTAGTCTACGCATTGTATATTAAGAATAGTGTCTATGTATGCACATTTTATTATTGCTGTTTTTCTGCAAACTTGGTCTACACAAAGACTATAATAAGATGGACCGCTTGCTCTATTTTTAGAGCTTGCATGATCTTTTCTCCGTGCGCATCCAATAACGCTGTCTTAATTAATGACTTCTACGCTCCTACGTTTGCCTAAATTTAAATGTTTCCGCTGTATACAACTTTCGATTTTAATTTTTCATTGAGATAATCATAGCGATTAAATAAAACAGAATTGCTCAATGCAAAAGGGAATCGTAAATTACGAAATGAAGTAATTCGAGTAATAGAATAGTAGAAATATTAAAGCAAGCGGTCCATCTTGTTTTAGTCTTTGGTCTACAGAAGGTAGTATTTATAATCTGTCAGTGTACTGTGTTCATTCTTTAGTCAGTCATCATTTATCGTAAATTGCAATTTCTATTGGAAACGTGTACATAATAGTTCAGTAATGAATTTTTTTTTTTTCAGCTTTCATTGAGTGGCTTGAGGGATCTCAAGTGAACCAATGTCCAAGACAGAAGACACGAGTATCTAACAATTGAAATAACATTGTATTTAATAACAGTAAGCGTATGTTACCTTCTAATGTTATAGTTATGCCCCCCCCCTCCTCTCTATATCTCCTTGACACATATCTGTAGAACTTCAGATACTGTCAGAGGCCATTGTTCTTGACACATATCTGTAGAACTTCAGATACTGTCAGAGGCCATTGTTCTTGACACATATCTGTAGAACTTCAGATACTGTCAGAGTCCATTGTTCTTGACACATATCTGTAGAACTTCAGATACTGTCAGAGGCCATTGTTCTTGACACATATCTGTAGAACTTCAGATACTGTCAGAGGCCATTGTTCTTGACACATATCTGTAGAACTTCAGATACTGTCAGAGGCCATTGTTCTTGACACATATCTGTAGAACTTCAGATACTGTCAGAGGCCATTGTTCTTGACACATATCTGTAGAACTTCAGATACTGTCAGAGGCCATTGTTCTTGACACATATCTGTAGAACTTCAGATACTGTCAGAGGCCATTGTTCTTGACACATATCTGTAGAACTTCAGATACTGTTAGAGAGAGGCCATTGTTCTTGACACATATCTGTAGAACTTCAGATACTGTCAGAGGCCATTGTTCTTGACACATATCTGTAGAACTTCAGATACTGTCAGAGGCCATTGTTCTTGACACATATCTGTAGAACTTCAGATACTGTTAGAGAGAGGCCATTGTTCTTGACACATATCTGTAGAACTTCAGATACTGTCAGAGAGAGGCCATTGTTCTTGACACATATCTGTAGAACTTCAGATACTGTCAGAGGCCATTGTTCTTGACACATATCTGTAGAACTTCAGATACTGTCAGAGGCCATTGTTCTTGACACATATCTGTAGAACTTCAGATACTGTCAGAGGCCATTGTTCTTGACACATATCTGTAGAACTTCAGATACTGTCAGAGGCCATTGTTCTTGACACATATCTGTAGAACTTCAGATACTGTCAGAGAGAGGCCATTGTTCTTGACACATATCTGTAGAACTTCAGATACTGTAAGAGAGAGGCCATTGTTCTTGACACATATCTGTAGAACTTCAGATACTGTCAGAGAGAGGCCATTGTTCTTGACACATATCTGTAGAACTTCAGATACTGTCAGAGAGAGGCCATTGTTCTTGACACATATCTGTAGAACTTCAGATACTGTCAGAGAGAAGCCATTGTTCTTGACACATATCTGTAGAACTTCAGATACTGTCAGAGGCCATTGTTCTTGACACATATCTGTAGAACTTCAGATACTGTCAGAGAGAGGCCATTGTTCTTGACACATATCTGTAGAACTTCAGATACTGTCAGAGAGAGGCCATTGTTCTTGACACATATCTGTAGAACTTCAGATACTGTTAGAGAGAGGCCATTGTTCTTGACACATATCTGTAGAACTTCAGATACTGTCAGAGGTCATTGTTCTTGACACATATCTGTAGAACTTCAGATACTGTCAGAGGCCATTGTTCTTGACACATATCTGTAGAACTTCAGATACTGTCAGAGAGAGGCCATTGTTCTTGACACATATCTGTAGAACTTCAGATACTGTCAGAGAGAGGCCATTGTTCTTGACACATATCTGTAGTACTTCAGATACTGTCAGAGAGAGGCCATTGTTCTTGACACATATCTGTAGAACTTCAGATACTGTCAGAGGCCATTGTTCTTGACACATATCTGTAGAACTTCAGATACTGTCTGAGAGAGGCCATTGTTCTTGACACATATCTGTAGAACTTCAGATACTGTTAGAGAGAGGCCATTGTTCTTGACACATATCTGTAGAACTTCAGATACTGTCAGAGGTCATTGTTCTTGACACATATCTGTAGAACTTAAGATACTGTCAGAGGCCATTGTTCTTGACACATATCTGTAGAACTTCAGATACTGTCAGAGGCCATTGTTCTTGACACATATCTGTAGAACTTCAGATACTGTCAGAGAGAGGCCATTGTTCTTGACACATATCTGTAGAACTTCAGATACTGTCAGAGGCCATTGTTCTTGACACATATCTGTAGAACTTCAGATAATGTCAGAGGCCATTGTTCTTGACACATATCTGTAGAACTTCAGATACTGTCAGAGGTCATTGTTCTTGACACATATCTGTAGAACTTCAGATACTGTCAGAGAGAGGCCATTGTTCTTGACACATATCTGTAGAACTTCAGATACTGTCAGAGAGAGGCCATTGTTCTTGACACATATCTGTAGAACTTCAGATACTGTCAGAGAGAGGCCATTGTTCTTGACACATATCTGTAGAACTTCAGATACTGTCAGAGAGAGGCCATTGTTCTTGACACATATCTGTAGAACTTCAGATACTGTCAGAGAGAGGCCATTGTTCTTGACACATATCTGTAGAACTTCAGATACTGTCAGAGAGAGGCCATTGTTCTTGACACATATCTGTAGAACTTCAGATACTGTCAGAGAGAGGCCATTGTTCTTGACACATATCTGTAGAACTTCAGATACTGTCAGAGGCCATTGTTCTTGACACATATCTGTAGAACTTCAGATACTGTCAGAGGCCATTGTTCTTGACACATATCTGTAGAACTTCAGATACTGTCAGAGAGAGGCCATTGTTCTTGACACATATCTGTAGAACTTCAGATACTGTCAGAGGCCATTGTTCTTGACACATATCTGTAGAACTTCAGATACTGTCAGAGAGAGGCCATTGTTCTTGACACATATCTGTAGAACTTCAGATACTGTCAGAGGCTATTGTTCTTGACACATATCTATAGAACTTCAGATACTGTCAGAGAGAGGCCATTGTTCTTGACACATATCTGTAGAACTTCAGATACTGTCAGAGAGAGGCCATTGTTCTTGACACATATCTGTAGAACTTCAGATACTGTCAGAGAGAGGCCATTGTTCTTGACACATATCTGTAGAACTTCAGATACTGTCAGAGAGAGGCCATTGTTCTTGACACATATCTGTAGAACTTCAGATACTGTCAGAGAGAGGCCATTGTTCTTGACACATATCTGTAGAACTTCAGATACTGTCAGAGGTCATTGTTCTTGACACATATCTGTAGAACTTCAGATACTGTCAGAGGTCATTGTTCTTGACACATATCTGTAGAACTTCAGATACTGTCAGAGGCCATTGTTCTTGACACATATCTGTAGAACTTCAGATATTGTCAGAGAGAGGCCATTGTTCTTGACACATATCTGTAGAACTTCAGATACTGTCAGAGAGAGGCCATTGTTCTTGACACATATCTGTAGAACTTCTTATACTGTCAGAGGTCATTGTTCTTGACACATATCTGTAGAACTTCAGATACTGTCAGAGGTCATTGTTCTTGACACATATCTGTAGAACTTCAGATACTGTCAGAGGCCATTGTTCTTGACACATATCTGTAGAACTTCAGATACGTTCAGAGAGAGGCCAATGTTCTTGACACATATCTGTAGAACTTCAGATACTGTCAGAGAGAGGCCATTGTTCTTGACACATATCTGTAGAACTTCAGATACTGTCAGAGAGAGGCCATTGTTCTTGACACATATCTGTAGAACTTCAGATACTGTCAGAGGTCATTGTTCTTGACACATATCTGTAGAACTTCAGATACTGTCGGAGAGAGGCCATTGTTCTTGACACATATCTGTAGAACTTCAGATACTGTCAGAGAGAGGCCATTGTTCTTGACACATATCTGTAGAACTTTAGATACTGTCAGAGAGAGGCCATTGTTCTTGACACATATCTGTAGAACTTCAGATACTGTCAGAGGTCATTGTTCTTGACACATATCTGTAGAACTTCAGATACTGTCAGAGAGAGGCCATTGTTCTTGACACATATCTGTAGAACTTCAGATACTGTCAGAGAGAGGCCATTGTTCTTGACACATATCTGTAGAACTTCAGATACTGTCAGAGAGAGGCCATTGTTCTTGACACATATCTGTAGAACTTCAGATACTGTCAGAGGTCATTGTTCTTGACACATATCTGTAGAACTTCAGATACTGTCAGAGGTCATTGTTCTTGACACATATCTGTAGAACTTCAGATACTGTCAGAGGCCATTGTTCTTGACACATATCTGTAGAACTTCAGATACTGTCAGAGAGAGGCCATTGTTCTTGACACATATCTGTAGAACTTCAGATACTGTCAGAGGCCATTGTTCTTGACACATATCTGTAGAACTTCAGATACTGTCAGAGAGAGGCCATTGTTCTTGACACATATCTGTAGAACTTCAGATACTGTCAGAGAGAGGCCATTGTTCTTGACACATATCTGTAGAACTTCAGATACTGTCAGAGGTCATTGTTCTTGACACATATCTGTAGAACTTCAGATACTGTCAGAGGTCATTGTTCTTGTCACATATCTGTAGAACTTCAGATACTGTCAGAGGCCATTGTTCTTGACACATATCTGTAGAACTTCAGATACTGTCAGAGAGAGGCCATTGTTCTTGACACATATCTGTAGAACTTCAGATACTGTCAGAGATAGGCCATTGTTCTTGACACATATCTGTAGAACTTCAGATACTGTCAGAGAGAGGCCATTGTTCTTGACACATATCTGTAGAACTTCAGATACTGTCAGAGAGAGGCCATTGTTCTTGACACATATCTATAGAACTTCAGATACTGTCAGAGGCCATTGTTCTTGACACATATCTGTAGAACTTCAGATACTGTCAGAGAGAGGCCATTGTTCTTGACACATATCTGTAGAACTTCAGATACTGTAAGAGGCCATTGTTCTTGACACATATCTGTAGAACTTCAGATACTGTCAGAGGCCATCGTTCTTGACACATATCTGTAGAACTTCAGATACTGTTAGAGTCCATTGTTCTTGACACATATCTGTAGAACTTCAGATACTGTCAGAGAGAGGCCATTGTTCTTGATTTAAAAACAAGAGAGACAAAGAGGGAGTGTGTGTTAGAATGAATGGTTAGAATGAATGGTTAGAATGAATGGTTAGATTTAATGGTTAGAATGAATGGTTAGAATGAATGGTTAGAATGAATGGTTAGAATGAATGGTTAGAATGAATGGTTAGAATGAATGGTTAGAATGAATGGTTAGAATGAATGGTTAGAATGAATGGTTAGAATGAATGGTTAGAATGAATGGTTAGAATGAATGGTTAGAATGAATGGTTAGAATGAATGGTTAGAATGAATGGTTAGAATGAATGGTTAGAATGAATGGTTAGAATGAATGGTTAGAATGAATGGTTAGAATGAATGGTTAGAATGAATGGTTAGAATGAATGGTTAGAATGAATGGTTAGAATGAATGGTTAGAATGAATGGTTAGAATGAATGGTTAGAATGAATGGTTAGAATGAATGGTTAGAATGAATGGTTAGAATGAATGGTTAGAATGAATGGTTAGAATGAATGGTTAGAATGAATGGTTAGAATGAATGGTTAGAATGAATGGTTAGAATGAATGGTTAGAATGAATGGTTAGAATGAATGGTTAGAATGAATGGTTAGAATGAATGGTTAGAATGAATGGTTAGAATGAATGGTTAGAATGAATGGTTAGAATGAATGGTTAGAATGAATGGTTAGAATGAATGGTTAGAATGAATGGTTAGAATGAATGGTTAGAATGAATGGTTAGAATGAATGGTTAGAATGAATGGTTAGAATGAATGGTTAGAATGAATGGTTAGAATGAATGGTTGGAATGAACGGTTGGAATGAACGGTTAGAATGAACGGTTAGAATGAACGGTTAGAATGAACGGTTAGAATGAACGGTTAGAATGAACGGTTAGAATGAATGGTTAGAATGAATGGTTAGAATGAATGGTTAGAATGAATGGTTAGAATGAATGGTTAGAATGAATGGTTAGAATGAATGGTTAGAATGAATGGTTAGAATGAATGGTTAGAATGAATGGTTAGAATGAATGGTTAGAATGAATGGTTAGAATGAATGGTTAGAATGAATGGTTAGAATGAATAGTTAGAATGAATGGTTAGAATGAATGGTTAGAATGAATGGTTAGAATGAATGGTTAGAATGAATGGTTAGAATGAATGGTTAGAATGAATGGTTAGAATGAATGGTTAGAATGAATGGTTAGAATGAATGGTTAGAATGAATGGTTAGAATGAATGGTTAGAATGAATGGTTAGAATGAATGGTTAGAATGAATGGTTAGAATGAATGGTTAGAATGAATGGTTAGAATGAATGGTTAGAATGAATTGTTAGAATGAATGGTTAGAATGAATGGTTAAAATGAATGGTTAGAATGAATGGTTAGAATGAATGGTTAGAATGAATGGTTAGAATGAATGGTTAGAATGAATGGTTAGAATGAATGGTTAGAATGAATGGTTAGAATGAATGGTTAAAATGAATGGTTAGAATGAATGGTTAGAATGAATGGTTGTACCGCCACACAGTTGAGTTATTGTTTTTTCCGGAAGTGCCTCTGGGACGAGTGCACACGAGTGCCTGACAGTGCCTGACAATGCCAATCCGATACGGTCCGTGGAAATTGACGACGACGGACTGGCCACTCCTCTCTATCTAGACGTGGTCAAGTGGATGTACGCTCCAGACGGATAACAACAAAAACAATAGCAAAAATTCCCAGACTCCCGGAGCCGGACACTTATAAAACGAGACGGCACCCGAAACGGATGAGCCCCTGTCAATCCGGCTCCCCCCACCCCACAATAGTTTGTGCCTTTGTTTATACCTGATATGTCGTGGTGTTTTAACAAAAAGGTTGTAAAAAAAAAGGGGGGGGGGGGGCAGCGTTAGTTGAACGATGGGGAAAACCCAGTAGCAACGACATAGGTTTTTGCAGATAGGGCGTGATTCACTTGTTGATAAACAATAGGACGGGACGAGTTAATCGTTTGTTCCCACAAGTTCTGTGAAAGGGGATATCGGTGGAAGGGTGTTAGGGGGGAAGAGGGGGCGCCGAGAGAGAGACAATGCTGTACCGCTGTTGTTTTTTTTTTTTTTTATTTTAATCTGACCCGAATTATAACTACCTAAAATGAAATAATGGATTAAGACACAAGGAAGAGTAATGCAACTACATAATATGGTTTGGTGGTGTGTGTTTTTTTAAACATGAGTGAGTCTGTGTGTGATTACAAAAATGAAACAAATTTTGATATGTTGTAATGGTGTTATTTATTGTTGTGGTTTTTTTGTTGTTGTTTTTTTGTGCTATTGAATGCAAATAATTTATAAAAAAATAAAAATGTTCTATATGATAGGCCTATAATGAGAGAAAAGCCTAGTATAGGTAAAGAGAAAATTCAAATTACAATAAAATCTTCCTTTTCTTTTATTTCTATTTTTTTTTAAGAATTATTATTTATTATTTATTGTTGTCTGTCTTTGTTTGTTTTTTGTTTTTTTTCCAGATTTTCTTTTCGGCATTTTGGGGTTTTTCAAACGTTTCTTTTATTTTTCTGAAAGGTTTCCATTGGATTCCTTTGAGTTTTTTTTTTGTTGTTTTTTTGTTTTATATATATATATATATACAATTATACAACGGTCCATCTTTCAAGTGCCAGAGATGCGACAGAGCCTGTCTCTCAAGGATAGGTCTCCACAGGCACAGTCAATTATTCAGGGCTGGCCAAATCACAGGAGCGCAAATCTAATCGTCTTTCGAGACTATGGAGCCAATGATGATGATATATATAATATGGTATATACATATATATATATATTTGGTTTTTATAAATTTTTACAGTTTTCATAAAGGTTTTCTTTTGTTTTACTTGAGTAAAAAAATTATATTAAATAAGAACATATGAAGATATTTTTCTGGAGGGGAAAGTGTTTTTCGAATTCACGCAGACACACACATGCAATCACAAGCGCAGACACACACATGCAATCACAAGCGCAGACACACACATGCAACAACAAGCGCAGACACACACATGCAATCACAAGCGCAGACACACACATGCAATCACAAGCGCAGACACACACATGCAATCACAAGCGCAGACACACACATGCAATCACAAGCGCAGACACACACACGCAATCACACAATAGAACATACAAAAAGCACACGTGACTGGGAAAAAAAATAATGAGTATGTGTGGTTTGGGGGGCGGTGTGGGAGGAATATCCAAGTTATCATTGAACATTCAGTGAATCGTTTTAGTCTTAACCATGCCTTGTTTTAGTTCACATCTTAAACTGACAAAGAGGCAATGAAGGATTGGGATAAAAGAGTGACAGAGAGAGAGAGAGAGAGAGAGAGAGAGTGACAGAGAGAGAGAGAAAGAGGGGTCTGTGACAAGCCCCTCCCTCCTGTCCCTAAACCAAAAGGAAAAAAAAACACCAACAACGAATTATTGCCCCGATATGACAGTGGGGCATTAATAATGAAACCAAGACCCACAACTCACTCCCCTCCCCCCTCTCCAGTTAGCCCCCATATCGAAATCTAGCACTGTCCCCTTCGATTGAATCCCTCGTTTCGTCTTGTTAACACGCTGCACTAAATGAACAGATCACAGGAGTTAACAAACGAGCTGCCAGGCAGCTTCTGACGGGCCAGAAAATGGCCTGGAGAAAGTAGTCCTAGCGTTAACTTTGTCCCAACACCTACTTGGCGAAATGGAAGAACTATTTTCTTCTGCGGAATTGTCAATTTCACAACGAGTTCTAGACTTCTACGGCCCCTGTTAATAAACAAAATGGTCACGTTTATTACGTCATTTGCGTTAATCTGTAAATATTGTGATCAGCATTTTATTGGCTGATGTGTTGGGCTTCCGGTGTTAATGAAAAGTATCGGTTCATAGCGCCCTCTATCTTGGTATTTAGATCTATATTGAGGATAATTTTAGTTTTTCAACAGATTTACCATAAATACTTGTGTAATAAATTTGGTAGACAAGGTAGTGCTATTTCGATAGAATGTAAATTAGAGAGAAAGAGAGAGACTAAATAGGCGAGTGAGAGAGAGAGAGAGAGAGAGAGAGAGAGAGACGGGGACAGATAGAAAGAAACAGATAGAAAGACGAAAAGACAGATCGATAGATGGCTAGGTAGCGGTAGATGCAATAATATATACACAGAGTGATACATAGGGATGGAGGTAAATAGTAAATAGACAGACAGATGGACAGACAGATGGACAGACAGATGGACAGACAGATGGATACATAAAAAGATAGATTGATACGATAGAAAGATAGAATTAATTACGCGTATTAAAAACTGAAAAACGGAAAGTGTATTTTTTGTGTGAACAAAATCCAATTTTTAACTCATATTTTAATGCGAAAGTGAAATTGCTAAAGAATGCTAAAAGAAAGGTTGTAAAGTGATAATGTGTTTAGAGAAAAAGAAAGGGGGGAAATGGAGCTGGTGCTAGGCAACGCTTTATTGGTACATTAGCGTCCCCCACCTCTCCACTCCCAAATCCCTACCTGGTAAGGAATACCAACTTTTGAAAATTAGATCAATACATTTCGCTCTATTTCTCACGCAATCCCCTTCTACCCTCCAGCCCTCTCCGTGTATTGACGCCGTTTTACTATTTCAACTTTGATCCAAGAGAATCTCTCTCTCTCCCTCTCGGCCACTTCTTTGGGGGGGGGGGGGGCAATACAATGCCTGCTGCGGCGCCCATCCGATGCAGACGCCATATTATATTCGGCCAGAAAACGCCACCCAGGCGCGACCATTATCATCTGTTATGTCCCTGATCCTCACACCAACACACCGACAACTCACGAACGCGTTCGTTCACGTCGGGGGTTGGGGGGGGGGGAATTGGGGAATGGACACGCATGATCGACTCAATGAAATTATAACATATTATATACGAAACTATTTCCTTTTTTGGGGGTTTTATCTCTATTTCTATTCTATACTATTCTATTCATTGTTTTGTTTAAATTTTATGTTTTCCCCATATCTCCTTTTGTCTTGCATGACAGGACGTCATAATATCCCGGGACGCCGGGCCGGGTATTGACATAACACTGACATATATTGATACTTTTCCGCAAAGGCACTGACAGTGGCCGGGGAGGGGTGTAATTGAAAAAAAAAAGGGCGGAGGGGCGGCGCCCTCATTTGTTATTCTCTTTCACTTTGGCCACGGATCGTCGGCTTATTATTCATTCAAAGTCATCACGAGCAGTTGAGGGGGGGGGGGAGCTTGTAGTGTGTTTAAGGAAAGAATTGGAGATAGGTAGATAGAGAGAGGGAGGGAGGGAGGGAGGGAGGGAAAGATAGAGAGGGATGGAGAGAGAGGGAGAGGGAGGGAAGTAGGGCTCAAGAGAGGGGTGTAGAGACAGAGAGTTTGAAAAGATGGGGTTAAGTAAGAAGATAGAAAGAAGAGGGAAATAGAATAAGGAGGGAAGAGAGAGAGATAGACGGAGAAGAAATAGAGGAGAGGAGTGGGGAGAGGAGTGGGCATTTTTTAAGATCTCGAGTTTTTTAAAAGACAGAGAGAATGAGAGGAATGGAAAACTATTTTGGTCGTTATTACAATTTCTACAATTCCATTTATTTGTGTATCGATCGATTATAATCTTATAATCTTATATTCTTATAATCTTATAAATACAATAATGTCTTCGAGTCTCTAGGTGTATACGTATAATTTTCTTATATTATAATATTCAACACTTGACACGAAAACAAGTAGCATTCACTGCGTTGTGGTGGTATTATTCATATGTCGGATACAGTAATACAACAAATACATATTATATTATTATACTATACTAGAGTGGACATTTACACCCCCCTCCCAACCCCTTTTTTGTGTCCACCCCCCCCCCTCACGCGCTATAATCATACCAAAGTAAGAGCGGCGTCTTTAAAACAGACTTCTAAAAACATAATATTATCATATAAAAAAAATATCACCTTTTACTCTATAGTAACATCTTGCACAGAAATGTCACTTTAGCAGACTTTTGTCACATAGTGAGAACTGGTTTGCCGTTCTGCGATTTTATGCCACTGTGGATTAGAAGATGTCTTTGTTTTGTTCTAAAATACCACTGGAACTATCGGAGAAAGAATCTTAGCAGATCATACAATATAGTTCTTATTCTTTCTCCAAAACTTCCTTTCAAACTTTTAGGGAAGATTTTTTGTACAAATATCTTAATTATTGATGGAACTGTTTTGACGCATATATCACTTCAAAGGACTTGTGTGGGCATCTACCCATTTTTTAAGATCTCGAGTTTTTTAATTGAACCTTTCTGGGTTGAACGGAAGGGGTGAAATGGACAACAGTTAAAGTTCACTAAAAACGTGGTTTGAACCATGTTCATCTGTGTTTTTATAAACCAGCACTCTGTCCACTGCGCCATTGGAATATAACAAATTTAAAGCGAAACGAAAATCCCCCCCCCCCCCCAACCAGGTCTGTTCGTAATGGGTTATCTGTGGAAGTGAATCAATGACAAAATGGATAAGATAACACCTCCTGACTGCAAGCAAACACCATTGGATGAGGAGAAGAAAACACCACTGACACTATCAGCAGACGTAAATGAACACCCCGATGAAGCAGTTAAACAAAACAAGATGGCACCCATCCATCATGTCCGCTCGGCCCCTACCGGAAGTATATATTATACTCCGCTATGATTGGACCGAATCGCAACAGGAAGTCATTGCTCAGAAGAATTGCCCGGGATGGGTGCCGGAGGAAGTAAGTTTATGACGGTGGCGTGGAGGGTGGGGGGGCGGGGGACTTTAGCACCCCCGTTCTTCCCCAACCTTGTGCTATTGTCTGATAGGTTTACTTTCCCCTTTAACGTACGTTCGTTTCAAGGCGAACGGGGGGGGGGGGGGGGTTGGGCGGTATGTGTCTGAGTTTGGGGGGGGGGGGGAGGACTGGGGCGCGGAATGGGTTCTCAGTGGGGTGGGGGCTAAGAGAGAGAGAGAGAGAGAGAGAGTTGTCTAGTTAGCATAGCGCAGGTTGTAAAGAATGCTCTGTGCACTCACGCTGAGACTTCGGGCATCCCCCCCCCCCGCCCTCACCCCCCCAGTCCCAGCGTGCTCACCCTGTGCCTCGTTTGACAACTTCTCGCACGTGTACGGGTATTGCCCTGGGGTCCCCCCCGGGTCGAGCCCGTAGATGTAAAAGACAGTAAAGATGGTCTAAGTGGAGATAGGCAGTAAAATACGTGGAAGATGCTAAGTACAATTAGCTGTAACAAACAATACCCATGCCACGCATACACAGATGTAATAATTAGCTGTAACAAACAATACCCATGCCACGCATACACAGATGTAATAATTAGCTGTAACAAACAATACCCATGCCACGCATACACAGATGTAATAATTAGCTGTAACAAACAATACCCATGCCACGCATACACAGATGTAATAATTAGCTGTAACAAACAATACCCATGCCACGCATACACAGATGTAATAATTAGCTGTAACAAACAATACCCATGCCACGCATACACAGATGTAAAAATGCGTGCAGCAGTCAGAAGCGAACCCAGGAATTGTTTCCAGTGTGAGGGGGGGGGGGGGGGAGGAGGCTAAACTTTCACGTGACAAACATTTACCAAAGTTTTTTTTTCGAATATAGTACATATTTAAAAAAAAAACTGTAGAAAAAAATGCAGGGGGGATGTAGCCCTCTTCGTGGCTTCGCCCCTGACGGTAGTTATCGCTGTTAATATGTAGGCCTACATACCTTAAGATTAGCTATGTGTAAAAAAAAAAAAAGGAGCATTACACTAAGTACGAATAGCTTTAATTGCCTACAGCTGCAAAACATGCTCATAGATTATGTATAGAGATGGTTATATAAACATATGTAATAGATGACGTGCCTAAGGGTCAGTGGTTCCCAACCTGTGGGTCACGACCCCTTTGGGGGTCGAACGACAAATTCATGGCGGGTCGCCAAGGACCATCGGAAAACAATTATTTTTGATGGTTTTATTGAGGTCGTACCACAACATGTACAGCACAGTACTCTTCGATGGCGCCACTTCAGAACCCTTCCCCAATGTGTAGCGGGGCCAAACAGGGATGTGTCCTGGGACCAAAACTCTTTAGTCTAGACCAGGGAATGGCAACCTTTTGATAATATAGTGCCAAAGTGGGATTTCTAATTCATTCAGCGTGCCAACAGCCTCAAACTCACGGTACTTTAGCACTTATAGACCTAATTCTTATAGAAGATACTTAAATAGTGGGGTTTTTTTATAAGTCTTCTGCGTGCATTTGAAAATCTTTTAGTGTAACAAGTCTGGCACACTTGCCGTAGGTTGCCGATCCACTATTCATCTTTACTTTACACTTTACAGCCTTAGAACTTAAAACCTTAAAATTAAGGTATTTCAAAAATATAGCTTGCCTGAAATTAATCAAATTTATAATAAGTAGAGTGTTAAAAAGTAAATGCGTACTAATGAAAACAAACTAGTAGCTATAAAGGTGTTTATAAAAATACATTTATAATGTAAAAACATTAATTAATGGATTGTTTATTGTTACCTATTTTTATCAATTTGAGTACCGGTAATAGTATATGAGTATACAATTTAATTTTGTTTCAAATGCAAATGTAGAGTAAAAAAAAAAATGTTTCATAAAATCATTGTCCCAGAGACTTAAAATCAGGACTATTATCTCCCTTGATTAGATTTAGTAGGCATTTTGTTTAATTATATTTTTTGTTACCCGTCAAACGGGGTAACTTTGGACCAGGAAGACAAAAGTTTTTATTCGTATTTTTTTTTATAATTTGTAATTCTTTTATCTAGACCAAACTTTCTAATTTGATACTTAAATAGAAATATTTAATGATCATTTGTTGCTACACTGCTCCATTATTTGCTAAATGCGAATCGTTTCAAGATGACTACCATTTGCATGTCAAATTTGTATACGTCAAAATAAGGAGTATACACATTCATCCAATATAGTAAGTATATCAATATTTACATTGTTTAATTAAGAAATGGAATGGTTAAGACTTTATGTAAAGTTTTAAAGTTTTTATTTAACCTAAGAAGGAAAATAGGGGGGTGGCCAAAGTTACCCCGAAATTCTCCCCTATTTCGGGGTAACTTTGGGCCATTATGTATGAACCAAAAAATTGAAAATATGACATCTGATAATGTGAATTTACATTTGTTTAATTTTAATTATTAAATTTCAATCTAAGTAAAAATTAATTATTTAAAATATCTTAATATGCAATAAGATTGTACTCATTTAATAACAAAAGGCTATCTGTACATCATTATTTTGACCCTATCTTTTCGGAATAAAAATGCCCTGCACTTACAAACCAAAACCAGGGACAAGAAAGTTTGGCTCCTGCTACGAAGACATACAAATGGTGACTCAGACAAGATAAAAGTGGTCAAGACATACTTTGATAAACAAGAGAGGTCTATTTATATGTTTAAAAACAACTGGCCTGGTTATGGCTGGTTGGAAATCTTTCTTTACACCATTCAAAACATGACCGGTGAAAACATCGTCAATTACGGTTCAGCTGACAAATGGATACCGCAAATCCACCTACAAAGGCACACAGTATAAAAATTAATTAGAAAAATGTTCATTTTAAATTGTAATATTTCATTTTCAGTTTGCCATGTAGTTTGTTATTTAATGTTGAATGGCTTGTAATATAATTTTTTATATTTTTGGTCAAAAATTTTTTTTTTTAATTTAATTAATATTTTTGGTCCAAAGTAACCCCATGACGGGGTAACTTTGACCACCCCCAAAATATTAAAATTAAACTTAAATCTCCATAATAATTGTCTTTTACTTATTTATTCCTTTTTATGTTGTTGTTCCCCCTAGTTAGAGCTATTAACATCATCAAAATAGTTAAAGACTGTGTGAAAATATTATTAAGTATGAAAAAAGTGGTACAAAGTTACCCCGTTTTACCGGTATATTGGGTTACCTCTCGTTGAAATTTTTAAAAGAAATTAAAAGAATATAGTTTTTATAATATACCAACATTATATGTTAAATCTTAGTTTTTAATAATATGATAAACATTATATGCCAAATCTTAATGGAAGTCAAAGAACTATTAGTTACTATTTCATGGGGGTCGCCTAAGAACACCGGAAAATGCATATTTTATCAGTCTACAGTTAATGGGAACACTGGTTGTAAGTAAAGTACCCTTCGGGCCGAATTGATCATAGGGCCGGTGGGGCATCGTTCACCGGTTTCTGTGTCCACGGCACACTACAAGATTGTGTGGCCAGCATAATAATGCACAGCCGCCTTTACGTTACCTCAACTAAGGTCAGGTACCCATCAGTGCTGGGTAAATTCAAGGAAACCCTCCAGACACGGGAAAAAATAAGCCTAGCCTTCACCATGATTCAAACGCAGGACCTTCGGAAAGGCAGTTGAGCGCGCTGCCACTCGGCCACTGTGCGCATGATATTATTTAAAAAAAAAATATTTTTAACAGTGGTTGTAAAAACCGAATATTATCAAATTTTAAACGAAATAGTATTTCATTTTTGTTACATCTACATTGTGTTGGAACACACATACATACACATACACATACACATACACATACACATAAACACGCACACACACAATAAACTATGAAAACAAAAACGCAATAAAAGTAAAGGAAAGACCACTATGACATGGTTAACCGTTCACTCTACGGCTGATAAAGTAGGCTACCATAAACACACCACATAATTTATAGCCTATAGAATACTATAATAATAATACACAAGTCATTAAATTCTGATTTAGAAATACAACAGAATAGCAATCTGTTGCAATGTTCTGATAAACATGAGGACAAAAACACTTTACTTAACCTTTATTGCTTATAAGTATTCTTCCTTCCCGAGTGGCATCCTGGCATGGAATGGGTTGTCTGAAGAAATCAGGAAAACATTATGTAAAATACTAATAGAAATTCAGGACTAATCGCAAAAATTATTTGTTAGTAATGTATAAGATAATATCTAGAGTTAAGATAAATTTGAAAAGTTTGAAATAAGCCTATATGTGAATTATTTGAAGTGTGATTTAAATACTACAACTTCTTATTATCCGACTGACATTGGTGTCAAGATTGATTCACATTTAAATCTATCATTATTTTAAGCCTTCATTTCAAACAATGGTTTTATTTATGAGAATTTTTTTTTATTAAACTGTCAACACAATGACATCCCTGGCCTAGCTCCTAGCCAATCAATTTAACGGCTCATCTAAAATGTAACCAATCAATCGATTAGTTTAAGCAGCCATCTTGACGTACACGATTTTTTTTTTTAATGCAAGAACAATGACGGACCAGTAATGATTGATGGTGTTTTCATCACAGGCGTATTCACTGATGGGTCGGATGATTCTCCGTTCATAACGCTTATGTGTGTAAACAATTGATATTTAATGTTGAACAATCAGTGCTTTTAATGAAAACTAAACCGATCGACACATGCGGCCCGGGCGATGTTTTATCAATATTTTATTATCGTAGCTTTGTACCTCAGTGAACGACTCATCGGTGACGCGTTCTTTGACGCACGCCCCACCTCATTGTCCGACGGGAGGGGGGGGGCTACATTTAGCAGGACCCAGCAGTGTAGAAGCTGTCATGAGTCATGTCAGGTCTAGCAGGTGCTGTCAGACTGTCGCATGTTGCAGGACTTATGAGTGGATGTCACACTGACACCCAAATGGTGCCATTCCTTTGTGGAAGTATTTCCACCTTGAGAAAACCTCGTGCGATCCGAACCCTAGGAGTAAGTAAAGTACCCGTCGGACCAAACTTATCATAGGGATTGTCAAGCAGCGTTCACCAGTTTCTGTGGCCACGGCATACTAGGGGATAAGTGGCCAGCACAATGCCAAGCCGCCTTTACTTTACCCCCAACTAATATCAGGTACCCATCAGAGCTGAATAGACCCAGGGACGCCCTAGTTTCCACCAGAATTCGATCGCCTGAAAAAGAAAAACCTGGGTTCTGATCAAGTTCCTGCCCTTGCCTAGCTAATCGACCAGATTGCATCTCAGAACTTTCCAGAAGCTCTTTGCTAAACCCCGAAATCATTTATTATCCGCCATATTGTTTTGTTTTTTTCTGCTGCTATTTCATGTGGTCACATCATAAGCTAGAAATTGTGAAAATGGCTAAAACAGGAGACGGGGGGAAGGGGAGGCTGGGAGGGGTGGGATAGGGTGTAGAAGTCTGTCTGGTGGTGTTGGGTGGGGTGCAGCGTAAATATGAACACAACCAGAGATTAGACATGGATATTAATGTCCTGCTAGATGTCCTCTCTCATGTCCTACAGCAAGGGTAAGAAACACAAAATGTACTGTATTGACCCCCTACATTTTATTTTTATATTCATATGAGCCTCGGGTCGAAGGAGAATTAATAAAATGTTTGTCCGAAATTCTATTTGTGTTACGTGGGGGGGGGGGGGGGTGAGGGGGAGTGGGGGGGAATTATAATTTACAATTGCATTCAGCCCTGTGCGGTATATATAACCGTGGGGGGGGGGGGGGGAGGTGCTATCGGTAAATATCACACTATGAAATAATTTATTACATGCAGAAAAAAAATGTTTCTTTAATTGCCTTTTTTTTTTAATAAATGATAAAATTTATTAAAATATATCAGAAAGCAGAAAGAAAATCTGCACTTTGGCTGTCATTTTTTTACTAGAAGATTGGGACGCAGGCACTCGGTGCGATCAATTTCTCAAGAACAAAATAATTTATTATATGTCGTCTGGTTTGCTTGAGACATAAATATGTTTTCAATGAGTTTGTATGTTTGTGTATGATAACGTGGGGTGCTATTCTGTGTTTGTATGTTTGTGTATTATAACGTGGGGTGTGATTCTGAGTTTGTATGTTTGTGTATGATAACGTGGGGTGTGATTCTGTGTTTGTATGTTTGTGTATTATAACGTGGGTGTGATTCTGATTCTTGTATATGTGTTTGTATGTTTGTGTATGATAATGTGGGGGGGGTGATTCTGTGTTTGTATGTTTGTGTATTATAACGTGGGGGGTGATTCTGATTCTTGTATATTTGTTTGTATGTTTGTGTATGATAATGTGGGGGGGGGTGATTCTGTGTTTGTATATTTGTGTATGATAATGTGGACAGTTATTCTGTGTTTGTATGTTTGTGTATTATAATGTGGGAAATGATTCTGTGTTTGTATGTTTGTGTATTATAACGTGGACAGTGATTCTGTGTTTGTATGTTTGTGTATTATAACGTGGACAGTGATTCTGTTTTTGTATGTTTGTGTATTATAACGTGGGGTGTAATTCTGAGTTTGTATATTTGTGTATTATAATGTGGGGTGTGATTCTGTGTTTGTATGTTTCTGTATCATAACGTGGACAGTGATTCTGTGTTTGTATGTTTGTGTATCATAACGTGGGAAGTGATTCTGTGTTTGTATGTTTGTGTATCATAACGTGGACAGTGATTCTGTGTTTGTATGTTTTTGTATGATAACGTGGGATGTGATTGTGATTCTGTGTTCGCAAGTGTCTGTATTATGACGTGGGAAGTGATTCTGTGTTTATATGTTTGTGTATGATAACGTGGACAGTGATTCTGTGTTTGTATGTTTGTGTATGATAACGTGGACTGTGATTCTGTGTTAGTGCCCATCGTGAGATTAATAGAATAGAATTTATCAAATGGGTTGATATGGTCATAGCCAAAGCAAGATATATTTCCTTGTTTCATAGAGTGAACAGTAAATAATATATATAGAGTAATTAAATGGACAAGTGGGAAATATACATTGAGAGATAGATAGATGGAAAGATGGATGGATGGCACGATCAAAAGATAAATAGATATATGGATAGATAAATCATAGATAGAAACAGAATTCTATACCTGTTACTGCTATGTACAACAACATATATGGATATATAGATAGATCGATTGATACACTGACAGATAGATAGATAGACGGGTATATAGATACATAAACAGGTAGCTAGATACATATATAGATGGATGGATAGACAGATAGACTGGTAGATAGATATATAAATAGATTAATAGATAGACATGTAAATAGATAGATGAATAAATAGATAGATAGATAGATAGATAGATAGATAGATCTACTTCAGTTTTCCCCAAACACTAGGTCATGTTGACACATCACGTGTTGCCAAATGGGCCAACCGGCAGCTTTGAAGTTTAACCTGGCACAATCATTTCTACGGCACTCAACCGCGATGATTAGTTTTTATTATTGCTCCCCCACCCCCTGACCACCGCCCCCAGACCCACACACACTAATGATCCTCCTGCCTCACTCAACCTAGGCTCCATGTGATAAATATATAGACGCTATAATATTATATGAGTTGGGGAAAAAAATTATTATTTATTTTTCACTGCCGCAATATTGCAGTTTATTGAAATTTGATGGCTGGGGGGGGGGAGGGGGGTCGTTCAGTTAGGTGAAGGGGGGGGGGGGAATCAGCGTTAAGGGGCGTCAAGAGGGGGAGTGTTTTTTTTTTTTTTTAAAGGAAGTTATTAAAATGGTATTTTATAGTTTGTAGCTTGTGTCGAGGAGATCAAACGATTTTTTCATATTTTTTTTGTTCACAGCCACCCTCTCTTTCCCTTCCTCCTCTACACTCTTTAAAGAAATGATAAAGAACCAACTTATTATTTTCACGCCTCCTAGGAACGCCCCCCCCCCCCATCCTTTTTCCCAGGGCCAAAAGCCGACCCTACTCACCCCTACCCCCATTCGCATTACTCTCTCTCTCTCTCTCTTCTAGGCTATTTCATACAGTCTTCAGTGTTGACGTAACAGCTGAATCGTGAATTTTATTTGTTCTTATGGTTTATGAAACAGTTTTGTAAGGAAATTGAGTTTATTAGATGAAAGATGAACTCTTGGTCAAAGGGCATGAAATATTTTGAGGATGAAATAGTTTACTAAGTTATTTCACAAAGAACACTTCGTTCTGTCGACTCCTCGCTTCTAGAAGTGCCCCGTTTCCTCTCTGACGACCGTTGGCCTTAGAGCCTTCTCAATATCCGGACCGAAGGTGTGGAATCTACTTCCCATTAAACTCAGGCGAACAAGCTCCATGGATACTTTCAAAAAGAACTTTCATTATTTCAATATTATTAGCTTAGAAAACATGCTTTAGACCCCTACTGTCTTCCTTATTTGTTAGGTGAGGACAAAAACACTTTCCTTTCTTCCCGAATGGCATCCGGGCATGCAAAGGGTTGCCTGTACAAACCAGGAAAACCATTAACTTAACAATATTTATAACGAAAATCAAATGCAAGGCTAGACTCAGACCACCGATGAGGGTAGGACGCAAAAATCTTTTATATAAGATCAGATAAGATAACAGGGTAAGAAAAATGTGTTGAAGATAATAAAGTTATACTTCGATACAAATGTATTAGCCTAATGTATATGTATAAAGGCAGAATCCCATTATTTTATAAGGTATTTCTTTACAACGTATATTTTACATTGTTATTGAAGCAGAAATCCACGCCTTAATGAACAATCTTCATCTATATATATAAAGTGGACTGTGTGTGAGTTCAACCAATCAAATTAGTTAATTTAGAGACACGTGACCTTATTGTCTCATATTATACTTTTGCAATTTCACTTCGGACACGCATCTTCGCTAGCTAAGTGGTTAACGTATCAGACTGCCATGCGGGATCTATATGCCTGTTTTTTTTTCTACCGGGCAACTTAGATTGTAAAATATAATATTCCTTAGGTCAGTTGCATTCGAATATCCTTCTGGGTTTTTTTCCCGGACAGCCCCCCATACGTCTGCTCCACGTCTTCTTAAAAGATGACATCTCATTTCGTCCACTGGTCGAATGTTAACAACAAGAAAAATATGAAGTCTTCAATGCGAGGTCAAGATCTCCAGCCCGGATAATATGACTCTTATTAAATGATGATTTCACGGCCGGCTAGGATAACGTAGCCAAACATTGCCAGATTTTCATGCAAATTGAGGCCAAGCGTTAAGAAAAAAAAAGGTTATGATTATCCTTCGAGTCCGAATGGGGGACTAATGCGACATAATTTTTATCCCCCCCCCCTTGCCCTTGTTTCTAGAAGGATCGGGTGTCGGCAGAGGTCGTGGAGCTGGGGGAATTGTTGACAAGAGTTATCTGCCCATAATACTTCTTTCCCCTTTTGGAAAAATCCCGCCTCCCGACTGCTGGCGTTAACGTCATCTTTAATTAAGGTTATTGCCCCTTTACTTTATCATTAGCATCCCCCCCCCCCATCCCTAAAAAACAAAGGCCAGCGGGGGGGGGGGGGGGGGGGGGGTTCATGAAATCAAATTATGGCAGCAGAATGGTTTCTATTTATAGACTTTTTCTTTAGCTTCCAAACAATGTCAGATTTTAATACAAAATAGCATTTGTCTTGTTGACATCTTCGGTAGAACAAGATACATAGAAATTTCTTTTTTAAATTCTTGCTGGATGAGATTTCATGAGATGACGTAAGTATTGTTGTATAGGTTAAGGAAATAAACTTTCTTACATTGATATTTATAATTGTGTACTGGAGTGCGGGGGGGTTATGTGGCCAGCACAACGCCCGTTATGTCTTAGGGATGATTCATAAGTGCGTGATGGCATGCGTATGATGTCTGCAGATCTGTCAACTATCCATAGAGCATGTGTGAGATGAGCAAACAGAAACATAAAGTGATCGAGCAATGTGCTCTGTACGTGAGCGATTCCCGGCTCAATGAGCAGTTCCAGATTACATTAGCAGTTCCAGACTACATTAGCAGTTCCAGACTTCATTAAAGGTTCCCGACTACATTAGCAGTTCCAGACTACATTAGCAGTTCCAGACTACATTAGCAGTTCCAGACTTCATTAAAGGTTCCCGACTACATTAGCAGTTCAATACTACATTAGCAGTTTCCGACTACATTAGCAGTTTCCGACTACATTAGCAGTTCCAGACTACATGTGCAGTTCCAGACTATACGTGCAGTTCCAGACTACATTAGCAGTTCCATACTACATTAGCAGTTCCAGATTACATTATCAGTTCCAGACTTTATTATAGGTTCCAGACTAAATTAGCAGTTCAATACTACATTAGCAGTTTCCGACTACATTAGCAGTTTCCGACTACATTAGCAGTTCCAGACTACGCGTGCAGTTCCAGACTATACGTGCAGTTCCAGACTACATTAGCAGTTCCAGACTACATTAGCAGTTCCAGACTAAATGTGCAGTTCCATACTACATTAGCAGTTCCAGACTACATTAGAAGTTCCAGAATACATGAGCAGTTCCAGACTATATGTGCAGTTCAAGACTACATGAGCAGCTCCAGCCTATATGTGCAGTTCCAGACTACATTAGCAGTTTCAGACTACATTAGCAGTTCTATGATACATGAGCAGTTCCAGACTATATGTGCAGTTCAGGACTACATGAGCAGTTCCAGACTATATGATCAGTTCCAGGCTACATGAGCAGTTCCAGACTACATTAGCAGTTCCAGACTACATTAACAGTTCCAGACTACATGAGCAGTTCCAGACTACATGCGCAGTTGCAGACTACATGAGCAGTTCCAGACTATATGTGCAGTTCAAGACTACATGAGCAGTTCCAGCCTATATGTGCAGTTCCAGACTACATTAGCAGTTTCAGACTACATTAGCAGTTCCAGTCTACATGAGCAATTCCATACTATAAATGCAGTTCCAGACTACATGCGCAGTTCCAGACTACATGAGCAGTTCCGGACTACATGAGCAGTTCCAGACTACATGAGCAGTTCCAGACTACATGAGCAGTTCAAGACTATATGTGCATTTTCAGACTACATGAGCAGTTCCAGACTACATGAGCAATTCCAGGCTACATAAACAGTTCCAGACTACATTAGCAGTTCCAGACTACATTAGCAGTTTCAGACTGCATGAGCTGTTCCAGACTACATTAGCAGTTCCAAACTACATAAGCAGTTCCAGACAACATTTGCGATTACAGACTACATGAACAGTTCCAGACTATATGTGCAGTTCCAGACTACATGAGAAGTTCCAGACTACATGATCAGTTCCAGACTACATGTGCAGTTCAAGACTACATGAGCAGTTCCAGACTACATGAGCAGTTCCACCAGACTACATGAGCAGTTCCAGACTACATGAGCAGTTCCAGACTACATGAGCAGTTCCAGACTAAATGTGCAGTTCAAGACTACATTAGCAGTTCCAGACTACATGATCAGTTCCAGACTACATGTGCAGTTCCAGACTACATGAGCAGTTCCACTAGACTACATGAGCAGTTCCAGACTACATGATCAGTTCCAGCCGATATGTGCAGTTCCAGACTACATTAGCAGTTTCAGACTACATTAGCAGTTCCAGTCTACATGAGCAATTCCAGACTATAAATGCAGTTCCAGACTACATGTGCAGTTCCAGACTACATTAGCAGTTCCAGACTATATGTGCATTTCCAGACTACATGAGCAGTTCCAGACTACATGAGCAGTTCTATGATACATGAGCAGTTCCAGACTATATGTGCAGTTCAGGACTATATGAGCAGTTCCAGGCTACATGAGTAGTTCCAGACTACATTAGCAGTTCCAGACTACATTAACAGTTCCAGACTACATGAGCAGTTCCAGACTACATGCGCAGTTCCAGACTACATGAGCAGTTCCAGACTACATGAGCAGTTCCAGACTACATGAGCAGTTCCAGACTACATGAGCAGTTCCAGACTACATGAGCAGTTCCAGACTACATGAGCAGTTCCAGACTATATGTGCATTTCCAGACTATATGTGCATTTCCAGACTACATGAGCAGTTCCAGGCTACATGAGCAGTTCCAGGCTACATAAACAGTTCCAGACTACATTAGCAGTTCCAGACTACATTAGCAGTTTCAGACTGCATGAGCTGTTTCAGACTGCATGAGCTGTTCCAGACTACATTAGCAGTTCCAAACTACATTAGCAGTTCCAGACAACATTTGCGATTACAGACTACATGAACAGTTCCAGACTACATGAGAAGTTCCAGACTACATGATCAGTTCCAGACTACATGTGCAGTTCCAGACTACATGAGCAGTTCCACCAGACTACATGAGCAGTTCCAGACTACATGAGCAGTTCAAGACTACATGAGCAGTTCCAGACTATATGTGCAGTTCAAGACTACATGAGCAGTTCCAGTCTATATGTGCAGTTCCAGACTACATTAGCAGTTTCAGACTACATTAGCAGTTCCAGTCTATATGAGCAATTCCAGACTATAAATGCAGTTCCAGACTATATGTGCAGTTCCAGACTACATTAGCAGTTCCAGACTATATGCGCAGTTCCAGACTACATGCGCAGTTCCAGACTACATGAGCAGTTCCAGACTACATGAGCAGTTCTAGACTACATGAGCAGTTCCAGACTACATGAGCAGTTCCAGACTACATGAGCAGTTCCAGACTATATGTGCATTTCCAGACTACATGAGCAGTTCCAGACTACATGATTAGTTCCAGGCTACATAAACAGTTCCAGACTACATTAGCAGTTCCAGACTACATTAGCAGTTTCAGACTGCATGAGCTGTTCCAGACTACATTAGCAGTTCCAGACAACATTTGCGATTACAGACTACATGAACAGTACCAGACTATATGTGCAGTTCCAGACTACATGTGCAGTTCCAGACTACATGAGCAGTTCCACCAGACTACATGAGCAGTTCCAGACTACATGAGCAGTTCCAGACTACATGAGCAGTTCCAGACTATATGTGCAGTTCAAGACTACATGAGCAGTTCCAGCCTATATGTGCAGTTCCAGACTACATTAGCAATTTCAGACTACATTAGCAGTTCCAGTCTATATGTGCAGTTCCAGACTACATTAGCAGTTTCAGACTACATTAGCAGTTCCAGTCTACATGAGCAATTGCAGACTCTAAATGCAGTTCCAGACTATATGTGCAGTTCCAGACTACATTAGCAGTTCCAGACTATATGTGCTGTTCCAGACTACATGAGCAGTTCCAGACTACATGAGCAGTTCCAGACTACATGAGCACTTCCAGACCTCATGAGAAGTTCCAGACTGCATGAGCAGTTCCAGACTACATGAGCAGTTCCAGACTACATGAGCAGTTCGATGATACATGAGCAGTTCCAGACTATATGTGCAGTTCAGGACTACATGAGCAGTTCCAGACTATATGAGCAGTTCCAGGCTACATGAGCAGTTCCAGACTACATTAGCAGTTCCAGACTACATAAACAGTTCCAGACTACATGAGCAGTTCCAGACTACATGCGCAGTTCCAGACTACATGAGCAGTTCCAGACTACATGAGCAGTTCCAGACTACATGAGCAGTTCCAGACTACATGAACAGTTCCAGACTACATTAGCAGTTCCAGACTACATTAGCAGTTCCAGACAACATTAGCAGTTCCAGACTACATGAACAGTTCCAGACTATATGTGCAGTTCCAGACTACATGAGAAGTTCCAGACTACATGATCAGTTCCAGACTACATGTGCAGTTCCAGACTACATGAGCAGTTCCACCAGACTACATGAGCAGTTCCAGACTACATGAGCAGTTCCAGACTACATGAGCAGTTCCAGACTATATGTGCATTTCAAGACTACATGAGCAGTTCCAGACTATATGAGCAGTTCCAGGCTACATGAGCAGTTCCAGACTACATTAGCAGTTTCAGACTACATTAACAGTTCTAGACTACATGAGCAGTTCCAGACTACATGCGCAGTTCCAGACTACATGAGCAGTTCCAGATTACATGAGCAGTTCCAGACTACATGAGCAGTTCCAGACTACATGAGCAGTTCCAGACTACATGAGCAGTTCCAGACTATATGTGCATTTCCAGACTACATGAGCAGTTCCAGACTACATGAGCAGTTCCAGGCTACATAAACAGTTCCAGACTACATTAGCAGTTCCAGACTACATTAGCAGTTTCAGACTGCATGAGCTGTTCCAGACTACATTAGCAGTTCCAAACTACATTAGCAGTTCCAGACAACATTTGCGATTACAGACTACATGAACAGTTCCAGACTATATGTGCAGTTCCAGACTACATGAGAAGTTCCAGACTACATGATCAGTTCCAGACTACATGTGCAGTTCCAGACTACATGAGCAGTTCCACCAGACTACATGAGCAGTTCCAGACTCCATGAGCAGTTCCAGACTACATGAGCAGTTCCAAACTATATGTGCATTTCAAGACTACATGAGCAGTTCCAGACTACATGAGCAGTTCCAGGCTACACTAGCATTTCCAGACTACGTCAGCAGTTCCAGACTTCATTAGCAGTTTCAGACTACATGAGCAGTTCCGGACTAAATGAGCAGTTCCAAGCTACATGAGCAGTTTCAGACTACATTAGCAGTTCCAGACTACATTAGCAGTTTCAGACTACATGAGCAGTTCCAGACAACATTAGCAGTTCCAAACTACATTAGCAGTTCCAGACTACATTAGCGATTCCAGACTACATGAACAATGCCAGACTTTATGTGCAGTTTTAGACTACATGAGAAGTTTCAGACTACATAAATAGTTCCAGACAGCATGAACAATTCCAGACTAAATGAGAAGTTCCAGACTACATGAGAAGTTCCAGGCTGGTTTAATAGTTCAAGACTACATGAACAGTTCCAGACTATATGTGTAGTTCCAGACTACATAAACAGTTCCAGACTACATGACAAGTTCCAGACTACATGAACAGTTCCAGACTACATGAACAGTTCCAGACTACGTGAGAAGTTCCAGACTACATGGAAAGTTCCAGACTACATGAGAAGTTCCAGACTACATGAGAAGTTCCCTATTACATTAGCTGTTACAGACTACATGAGCAGGCTCATATGATTTTGAGATAGCAGTACGTAAACAGATCATTTATAACGTAGGCCTACAGTCTATTGGATAGACTCGACAACCTTTGTATTTTCTTCTTATATAATGTCATGTTAAGGATGAAAAAAAAAAAAAAAATTAGAACAATGGAAATCGAGCAGCCCCCCCCCTTTTTTTTATTCCACCTTTTACCATCACCTCCCCCCCCCCCCCCCCCCTCCCTCCAGGACAAGAACAGTTGAAAAGCATTTAAATAATAAAACAGTTTATGAGCGTTATTTTCTTTTCAAACAAATCGTCAACATAATAACATAATTATTCGGTTGGAAAGGCTTTTTTTTTTTACAAAGTGAAAGTATGTAACTAAGGTCAACAACTCCATTAATACGAACATTCTTCCGGTCTCACTTTGGTGTGTCATTTATTCATGACCTATATTTTCTTTCAATTTTTTTTGTTGTTTATTTTGTTTTGGTCTTTCGTATTTTGTTGTCTCGGAGAAATTCATTTAGATCTATTGTTATATTGGTCTTTCTCCATTTCTTTTGTGTCCGTCCCATTCATATTACAGTTGTACTGTCAATTGCCATAAACGTTGAATCCTGCTTCCGTTTACCGAATGAATGAAGGGTAATTGTTGTCAATAAATCATGCATTCTCCATCTGGAGTTTAAGAAACAGCCCCCCCCCCCATCCCCATTCCTTGCAGCTTCCTTTGACCCGCCCTCCGCCCCCCAACCCCCAAACACCAACCCCACCTCTTTTATCTTTAATTCTCTTGTCCCCCCCCCTCCCCCAATACACACAGCTAACTAATTACTTGATGTTAGCGTCTTTACATTTTATTCAAACTTCTTGAGTTGAAAGTACACATGCACACTCACGAACACACACACACACACACACACACACTCACAAACACGTAGGAGAGTTTTGACAACTTTGTATGTTTCACGGTCCAGTGCACGCGTGTGCCGCGGACGGAACAACCTCCATCTGCCACTCACAGAACACACACACACACAAACACACCCATGTGCACTCACACACACACACACTCTCCAATGTGCACTCACACACAAGCTCGTGCGTGCAACGACTTTATGTAAATTAGTTTATGAAAATGTGTTGCATGCCCTCTACGAGATGATCGGATTGTTTCCGGGTCACAGGGTGGAAGGGAAGTGGGGATGAGCGACAGAAAAGAAATATATTATCATAGAGAATGGTCGCTTTGAAGCAGGCCATTGACAATGAAATCTGCACTCACAATGAAATCAGCACTCACGGTGAAATCTGTACTCACGGTGAAATCTGTACTCACAATGAAATATGTACTCACAATGAAATATGTACTCACAATGAAATATGTACTCACAATGAAATCTGCACACATAATGAAATATGTACTCACAATGAAATCTGTACTCACGGTGAAATCTGCACTCACGGTGAAATCTGCACTCACAATGAAATCTGCACTCACAATGAAATATGTACTCACAATGAAATATGTACTCACAATGAAATATGCACTCACAATGAAATATGCACTCACAATGAAATATGCACTCACAATGAAATATGCACTCACAATGAAATATGCACTCACAATGAAATATGCACTCACAATGAAATATGCACTCACAATGAAATATGCACTCACGATGAAATATGCACTCACAATGAAATATGCACTCACAATGAAATATGCACTCACAATGAAATCTGCACTCACAATAAAATCTGTACTCGAAATGAAATGTGAACTAGTTTTCCCTAGCTTGACCCCTCTCCCTTCCAATTTCCCGGGATCCGACGACGTTCAATGTCTAGTTTTTCATAGCTTTACCCCCCCCCCCTCCCGATTTCCCGGGATTTTCCACGACGTTTTTATGTCATCTTCTTCTTCTATTAGCCAGTCTGCAGAGCTGTTTGCTCTCTTGCAATCAATGCCAGACAAACTACATGTCTTTTTCACTTGTTCCATATTGCTATATAGTTTGTTGGTAATGGTAGGTTAAGGAGGGGGGGGGGGATTAGTATGTGCCTGAGGTGGATTAGTTTAGGACATTCAAGCAGGATGTGGACTACAGTTTCTTGTGGGTAGTGGCAATGTCTGCAGTTGGGTGTATGTGTTGGGTTTATTCTATTTAGAAGTGAGTTGAGTGCTATATGTCCTCAACTGGAATATATTGCATTGTTCTTTGCGGGGGGGGGGGGGGAGGGGAAAAGGGGGGGGGCTTTATATTGTCGTTTGTTGGGCTGATTCATTTCGCCATTCCTCCTTAAAGTTGTTTTTTTTTTAGCATACTGCATACAGTGTTGTAGCGGACAGTGTCTTTCATGTCGGTTGACGTTTGTCATCTCATTCTAGCCCGTCTGTCACCTTTTTCGTTGACTAATATGCCAATATGTCCTGGGATCCATTGTAGGGTTATGTTCACCTTGTGTGTGCCTATAGGTAATCCAATGAGTGCTATAATTGGGTGATTTCTTCTAATCTTGGTGATGTGTTAATGTGTTTGTTTGACTTTCCTGTGTCTAGTTTTACCTACCTCGACCACTAATTTCCCGGAATGCGAAGATCAACATGACATCATCTGTCGGGTGGGGAGGAGGGGGGGGGGCGGGGTAGAAATGCTTGCTTGGCAGGGTCATAATCACACAATCCCAGTCGTATGCCGTGGTCAGTGAAACTCGTGAGAAAAATGCCACATCAGACCTAAAGATCTTCAAGGACCCTGCAAATGGGAAATAACATTCACTTTTTTCCCTACACCTAAAACAAGGTCATTATTTACTTGTTTTGTTTTTGTTTTTATTATTTGCTTTTGTCTGTGTGTAGCTGACGATGACATCTGAAGCCGACACGAAAGTGATGTGTTTCACATTGTATAAAAAAAATCACAACGTATTTAGTCTTGTAACACACAGGTGCATAGATGGAAAAAAAAAAGTAAAATTTAAGAATGTTTATATATTGAAGACTTTTTATAATACCCCCCTCACACACACACACACACACACACACATAAACAAACACGCAATTCTGCCTATCCATTTTATATATTAAAGACTTTTTATAATACCCCCCTCACACACACACACACACACACACATAAACAAAGACACAGTTCTGCCTATCCATTTTATATATTGAAGACTTTTTATAATACCCCCCTCACACACACACACACACACACACACACACATAAACAAAGACACAGTTCTGACTATCCATTTTATATATTGAAGACTTTTTATAATACCCCCCTCACACACACACACACACACACACATAAACAAAGACACAGTTCTGCCTATCCATTTTATATATTGAAGACTTTTTATAATACCCCCCTCACACACACACACACACACACACACACACATAAACAAAGACACAGTTCTGCCTATCCATTTTATATATTGAAGACTTTTTATAATACCCCCCTCACACACACACACACACACACACACACACATAAACAAAGACACAGTTCTGCCTATCCATTTTATATATTGAAGACTTTTTATAATATCCCCTCACACACACACACACACACACATAAACAAACACGCAATTCTGCCTATCCATTTTATATATTGAAGACTTTTTATAATACCCCCTCACACACACACACACACACACTTAAACAAACATGCAATTCTGCCTATCCATCCTATAGGGCCATGGTGACAGAGCGGTAGCGCTCTCGGCTGGCGAAACGAAGTTCCCCGTGTTTCTGATCCTAGTGAAGGCTAGGATTTCGTTACTGGGTTTGAATTGTATCTCGGAGTCTACCCATTTCTTATAGGTACCTGACAAAGAGAAGAAGGCTGGGCATTGTGCTGGCCACACAACCCCTTAGTATGACATGGCCACAGGAGCTAGTGAATTCTGCTTCACCGGCCCTTTGGATCAGTATTACTTATTTTATTCTTTCCTCCTAGTAACTTACCTTTTTTTAAAGGTTCCGAATTGGCCACAATATAGTGCATACAGTTTAACTTATACCCCGTCTTTAGAGCGCCCGATAGCACAGAATAGGTATAGAACAGAATGCGCAATCCCTATATGCGCAGTCACTAAAAGTGAAGCTCGGCTTCCGCCATTTTCTTTTGACTCAAGGCAGTGGTCACTAGTGACGCTACTATAGTAAAATGAGAAATGTTTTATTTATTACTGATATCTAGTCTTAGCAAGCTTAGGACTAAAGCAAGGCTACTAATATTAAGTAATATGAGGTTACAACGTACCATTGTTTATTCTGTACGAGGTCAGGAAAGTCACGTAGTTTGACAGGCTTATTTGTACGATAATCAATCGTCGCAGCATTGTTGCAGTTTATTACAGAACATCCTTTGTATCTTTTGCCTAAAACATTAGCTTTGGGTGTTCGAGCTTGTAGATTTGATGAAAAAGACATTGTAAATAAACATCAATATACAGTGTAACCAGGGCCGCTGAGTCTAAACAGTATGGCGTCCGTATGACTTCCGGAATCAGAAAAAAAATTCGATTGCGCATTTTGTTCTTTATTTATTCTGTGCCCGATAGGAAGTCTAAAACTCCCCCCCTCTCCACCCTTTTTACCACCCGTCCATGACCTTATCACTTATAATCATGCTAAGCTCATCTACCCTCCTCTCACCTACCCCCCCCCCCACCTCGCCACAAAGCCCTACTATAAAAAGAGACGTTTTCTTAGTAGAGAACAAAAAAAACGTATTTGCTTGTTTTGCTATTTCTTCCAAGATCCTCGTCATAGAAAGAAAAAAAGAGAAATTCACATGACTGAAACTGACCTCCTAATATGGTCAAACACGGTAGCTATGACCAAACAGAGTTGGGGGGCTGGGGGCGAAAATCTCATTTCCATCAAGTTCCCAAAGTCCAGAATTTCCTTTCCCCGTCCGCTTGAAAATTGCTTCTAAATCTTCAAGAGTCCAGTGCTTAGGGGGGCGGGAGAGGGGCTGGGGTCAGTTCGACGGTCTGAATTTCCTTTGCCTAAGCTGACCAGTTATTATATTTAATCTCTTCCACCGTCCACTCTGGCGTCCACCTTAGATGAGTGTGTGTGTGGGGGGGGGGGGAAGGGTCTCATGAAATTCATCCAGTTTTCAGTAGAACACTTTTTCATTTGCCAAAAAAAAAAAAGGTCATGCCAACACAGAACGTAAAATCATTTAGTGCCACACACACTCTCACACACACTCAAACTCACACATGATGCGCACAAGCGAAGAAGTGCGTTAATGACTGACGTTTTTATTGGGGCGGTCTAAGCTTGGTTGGTGTTGTCTGGAGGGGAGGGGGGGGGGAGGAAATCTTAGGAAATCTTTCGAGGAACCCCCCTCCCCCACCCCCGCAGATTGACGCCACGGTCAATAAAAGTTGTATCAAGATGATTCATATTCAATTACCTCCCGCAGTAGAGTATATATAAGATCTTGTATCTAGTAGACGGTTTATTTTCACTCACAATAGATATTCATCCATTAATCGATCTATATATCTACTTATCTGGATGGAGGATGGGCGAATCCCAAAAGACCTGCTATATGCTGAGCTCGCTGAGGGCAAGAGAGCTACTGGCCGCCCCCAACTCAGGTTCAAGGACGTCTGCAAACGTGACCTAAAGGCTATAGATGTAGAGGTTGGAAACTGGGAGAACCTTGCTCAGCACAGAAATAGTTGGAGAGGCACCTTACACACCGGTATAAATGCGGCAGAGGGCAAACTTCGCCTTATGGCGGAGGCTAAACGAGCAGCGAAAAAAAGTAGGCTGCCCCTAACAATTTCCAACGGTCCATCTTTCAAGTGCCAGAGATGCGACAGAGCCTGTCTCTCAAGGAAAAGTCTCCACAGACACAGTCAATTTTGCAGGGCTGGCCAAATCACAGGAGCGCAAATCTAATCGTCTTTCGAGACTATGGAGCCAATGATGATGATGATGATCTACTTATCTACGTGGGCTGAGCGTTGGCGATCCGAAGGTCCTGGGCTCGAATCCTGGTGGCGGCTAGGATTTTTTCCCGGGACTTAAGGGTGTCTCTGAGTCTACCCAGCTCTGATGGGTACCTGACATTAGTTGGGGTAAAGTAAAGGCGTCTGGGCATTGTGCTGGCCACACATCCACTAGAATGCCGTGACCACAGAAACTGATGGACGCTGCTTCGCGAGCCTTATGATCACTTTGGTCCGAAGGGTACTTTACTTACTTATCTATTTATCTGTCTATCTATTTAACTATCTACTTGTGTGTCTGAAATAAATGGACATTACTAATAACAATTTGTTGTGTTGTTGTCTTTTTCCGGCTCTATAACCCCCCTCTTGGTTACCATGGTTACTCCAACGTAAGAACCATGTGACCACACCCCCTGACGCCATGTTCCCCAGAACTACAATAACGGTTACAAAATTTTAGGCTTTCCGAGGGCGTATCCTCCCCGGAGTGGGCTGTGAAATGAAAGGGTCTCGATGGAAAGATTGTGAGCTTGTGAAAAACAAAAAACAAGACTGAGAAAAAAAAAACAGGAGTGATAACCTAGCCCCCCCCCCCCCATCTCTCTTTCTCTCTCCACTCCCACAGACATATTTGAGCCACTTAAGCCACATCTTAGCGCAAATTTTAAAAAAATCCCCATTTGCCTCCCCTCTTCCATCTACTACCTCCCAACAATGACCATTGTCCACTACGTAATACGCCTTTTAACTTGTACAGAAAGCTGGGGTAGAAATATTTCTATGAACAAACAAAAGACAAGAAATGGGAGAAAACTAAATTGTACGCGCGTAATTCAGCCTTCGGCAACGTCCGTTCCATTATACAAGCCACAAAATGTTACGACGCTACAAGAATTGTAAAAGTTGTCTCCTCATCTTTGGGTCAATTGTCCACTTCTTATCCCTTTACCTTCTCCCCCTGCCCCCCCCCCACACCCCACCCCGCCCCCACCACCATCTCTGTGTTGTGAGGAACCCGGGGTATTCGTCAGAAGAAAACAACGACCCAGCATGGAGAATCTATTATTTACAATTCCGACTCCGGGGGACCATCGAATGAGGGAGTATTCATTGTTTGGTGGGGGGGGGGGGGAGTTATTATAGCTAGTACAAGTATTTGTCACCCCGGGCGGTCATCTCGCGAGCCACAAAGCGAGGTTGATAACTGCGGAATTACTGCGATGGTTGCGTATATGATAGCTTGTAATTTTCGGGAAAAAAATTGTCGGTTAACCCTCTGTTCTCCTCCCTCCCTCCTCAATGACCAACGGCAGGTCGGAAATCACTGATTTTTGCCGGCACCCCTCCTTCCATCTCACCACTGCACCCCCCCCCCTTTCTTCCCCTTCAGGGAGGGGGCGGATTAAGGGCTCTTTCCTGGGTGTTGGGTAATCTTAAAACGTGAGAGATAGTTTTAATGGGGAAAAAAAGTAATTCGCGTCTGCTTGTAGTCTGCTTGTAGTTAATAGGACATGTCATGTCATAACGCTGAGAAAATTATGACCATGTTTCCGAGCGTGTCAGGTTATATCCGTTAGATAATGGCGTGTCCGCAGTAAAGGTTGTTAATGGGTTGCACTGGGGGCGTCGTAAAAGCTGCATAAATCATCACCGAGCCACACACATACAATGATAGTCTTTTATAAACGACCAGTGAAAGGTGAAATAATCATTACTGATACACACTGGCATACACACCGACATACACACTGACACACTCTGACAAATGACATCGGTTTAACAAAAGAAAACAGTACTGACAAATGCCAAAAGTATATTACAGAGTCGTTGATTTGAAATGTTTTTCAAATAAATATTATAGGCCTACCAGTACTGACAGAATTTTAGACCAGTCATCATCATCATCGCCTGCTACCCCTCTCATGGCATAGGCCGCCAGCAACAGCTCTCAAGCCATCCCAGTAGGCTACTGAGTGAGTCGTTCCAACTGTACCCGAGAGTGACCTGTTTTCTTGGCGTCAGCATCTAGGGCCCGTCGCCGGTTGTAACGTGGTCGTCCTCTCTTCCTCTTCCCTTGCAGGTTCCATGATAAGGACTGTCTGGTGATGTTAGAAGTCAGTTTTCTGAGTGTGTGTCCTAAGTGCCAAACATCTCCATCGTTTTTGTATGATCTCGAGAAAGGGCTGTCTTTTGGCCTGTGAGACTCCAGAGCTCATCGTTACTGATCATGTCTGGCCAGCGTATCTGTCCAATCGTCCTGAGACATGAGTTTATGAAAGTCTGAATCTTCTTGGTGTTGGTAGCTGTGGTCCTCCACGTTTCAGCACCATAGAGTAAGACAAGACTTCACGTTGGAGTTGAAGATCTTTATATTGGTATTGAGGGATTTATCTCTTTGAAACTCTAGATGCTATTAAGCTGGAGGTAAGCTGGCCTGAACTTGCCCTCTCTTGCCCGCACATTGGCGTCGGTGGTTCCACCCTTCTTATTAATAATTAAATCTTTGTACAATTTTAGAACAGTACTGACAGTATTTTATACCAGTAGCCTACTGACACCTACTGACAGTATTTTAGACCAGTACTGACGCATATTGTTTGTATACTTGCTGACCACTTAAGAAACATATTGACAATAGTATAAATTATCTCCTACTGCCACAACTTACTCTAAATATGACAACAACAACAACAACAAAAAACAACCAACAGAAAGAAAGAAAAAAAAAATAATAACCAGCGAAAATCTCATGTCAAATGGCACAGGTAAAATGTCAAGTGCAAGGGGCAGGTAATACATCAGCATGTGTCTGTATATATATTCTATACACGCCTCCTGAGCCCTACACACAGTAGTCTTCCCCATCGCATGCCAGTAAAGTATCCGATTTAAGATCTGATAGTCGCCATTACAGGCGTATGACATGTCAGTCACGCCATTTGTCTCAGGTGTCATAAGGCGATGCCAGTAGCTCGCAAACAGTTTTAAGTTGTCATACGGTGGAGGTGGTGGCGGGGCGGAGCGGAGAGGGGTGGAGAGGTGAAGCAAGTGTTGTGGTTGGCCGTGCCGGCGTGCTTTTCGTTTCGCTCAGCGTGTGGTGGGCCCAGAGTTTGGTGGGCCCAGAGTGTGGTGGACTTAGATTATCTTGGCTTAGTGTGTATTGGGATTGAGGTACAATGTACAGCACAAACGTATAGACCCCACCCCTCCTTATTTCCCAAAAATACAAAGAAATCTCAATTTTAAAAAGTTTCAAATGTGCCTAACCAAACCCTAACCGAAAAACTCTGTTTGTATTTCTGTCTTTGTGTATACATCTCTCTATGTATCTTTGATTCACGTATTTCTCTATCCATCAATATAAAACATTTCTCTAATATATGTATCTATCCCTCTATCAATCAATATATGTGTCGATCTTTCCCTCTTTTGACTACTGGCTCTGTGATAAATGGAAAGAGAACACACACACACAAAGAGGGGAAATGAGAAATAGAGAAAAATGTGAGTGAATCGAGAAAGTTTAGTGAGAGTTGTGTGGATGAGACCCCCCCCACCCCCCACACCCCACAAACCCACATTAGAGTACCGCCTCTGCTGTATAAATCCTTCAGTTTGGTATTGTTTTCAAGTTTTAAACTCCAGACATTCTTGTTGATCCGAGCTACCAAAAACAAGAACAAGATAAGACATTTTTTAATGGGATCTTGAGTAAGACTTGGGGGGGGGGGGGGGTATTATGGGGAGGAGGTAGGGAGCTGAGGGGACGCCTGTGTAAAATGAGCACATAGGATCATGTATTCAAGCCCCCCACCCCCCACACAATAACCACCACACACACACACCATTTCCCCTCCCCCCCCCCAGTTATTAATATACGACCCAACTGCAAAACAGACCAGACGTTGGTGGTGTTCATAATTCCATTGTCATCCGCTGACACGGCCCATTACAGGAGTCGGATATCAAGCAGAGAATGTCAGGAAGTTGTGACATTTGGCATCGGGTTTATCCGATTACTAAAGCCATAAAATATCATATATATATATATATAAATATATTCGTTGCAAGGCCATTCCACTGGATGAACTAGCCAGTGCATAAAAGTACTGGGGGGAGGGGGAGGGAGGGAGGTCACAGATTCCATGACACCTGTACTAATGTGAACATACTGTGATCCAAGCTTTATCACTGACCTTTTTTTTTATACCTGTTAAATTAAGAATAGAAACATGATTGTTGCCATCTAAAGCAGGCGCCCTATGTGGCACGATGTGCGTTCGGCTGGCGTATACCGAAGGTCCTGGGTTTGAATCCTGGTGAAGGCTAGGATGTTTGTTCCCGGGATTCGTGGGTGTCCCCTGAGTCTACCCGGGATCTGATGGCTACTTGACATCAGTTTGGGGGGTAAAGCTGGGCATTATGCTGGCCACACATCCCCTTGTATGCCGTGGCCACTGAAACTGGTGAACGCTGTGTTTACAAGATACAAACAGACAGAACGGCATATATGTAGTTAGATAGATAGATAGGTAGGTAGCTACCTAGATATATAGATAGATATATAGAAAAATAGATACAAAAGATAGATGGATAAACATATATAGAAAGACTTGCAACATACAAACAAACAGAACGGCATATATGTAGATTGATAGATAGATAGATAGATAGTCTATTACTTCACCATGCTAATGTAAAGCTGAATACACTATCTGCCTCTGCTCAGGTCAGTATCATGCAATTCGACCTTTCAAAAACTGATCCCACCAGTTTTATCACCTATGTCAGTGGTTCCCAACCTTCCTAAAGACTCGACCCCTTAATAAGCTTATAGCGTTGTAGGGACCCCCCCCCCCCCTCCTCCAATCACCCTAGCCGTACTAGTTATCTTCTTCGCTACCTTATAAATGTAATTTGCTACTGTTATATATTGTAATATAAATATCTGACATGTAGAATGCATTTCCATTGTTAAAAATTAAAGCTTTGTGATTAATCACACGTGTTAACGATAGAATAAAGCCTTGTGTTGAATATTTAAGATGTGAAATTTATTTTTTATTACGTACTATAATATACTAGAGTCTTGTTTCCTAAGACCGGCGAAAATAGGCCTATGTGTTTTCCGATGGTCTTAGCCAGTCTTGTGCGACCCCCCTCGAAATGGTCGTTCGACCTCCAGGCTGGGAACCGCTGATCTAACTATTCTATACATTTGTTTCAACACTCCCTCAAGCTAATAACCCCATAAGTTGTGTTACTTGTCTCCCCTTCTTGTGTTAGTTATATCCCCTTGACACCCGTCTGCCTCATCAGATCATTAGATAATTAACAACAACAACACACAAAAAAAAAGTTTGACCACGTAATTAATTTACAACTTTAAACTTTAATAGACCTTCAGCATAAACTATCATCGATTTTCGCCTTGTCACTCATTTTGGACCCTGTCGTCTGCTACATCAAAGCACGTGTTGTATTCTATAAAACACGATTTTTTTTTTCGTTTTTCGTTTTCATTTAAAGCTGAGTCGAAAGTTGTTTTGGTAGAAAATTTTCATTGAAATATTTATTGCTGGCCATGTGGAGCAGACGACAAATGATTTTCCTTCGGGATGAGGACAAAAGTTCATAATTTATTGTTAAACTAACAACTTTGGAGGGCAAATGCTGACGTCATTACAAAGTTTCCCTGGCCAAAATAAAACAACAAACTAATTTACCAAAAGTGTTCTTTATGTATGTGAAGTGGCCAAGTTTTGTTTTTCTTTTATTCAGAAAAGATGTAATTCTTTTATTTTATTTTTATTTTTTTAAGAATATATGGCCCATACGGTTTTCCGTAGTTTCTGACAGCTAACATTTAATAAACAAGGCTGTAATTTATGATGTATACGTTTCATGCGTTAAGGAGTGCCATGTTGGCTAGAAACTTTTTTTTAACGATTGTAATAGGATGCGGAAAACGAATTGAATATGCGCTATCCAGTGGACATATAACAGGCATATAATAGGCATAAGTTGTATAAAGTGGAAATATAACAATTGTTATGCGCCTCGCCCTAAGCCTCGTATCGTTTCATCGGCATGTATGAAGCTTTGGGACTGTTCCACTTATGTACGATATATCACATAATGAAAGGTGATACATGTTACACACAAGTCTGTGTGTGTGTCTGTGTGTGTGTGTCTCTCTGTCTGTCTGTATAGTAGAGCGAGTTTGATTCCGTTTAACAGGGAATAATGCTAGAATAGTATTTCAGACTTTTTACATCAGATTTGGCCAATGCTTCTATCTAACTTTATTCAAACTAGAGGCTGACCGAAAGTTTAACTACACCTTCTGCCAAAACCAAAACCGAAAGATAAACCGAAATTGCCAAACAAAAAGAATGCACAGTAATCCCACACTCCTTTTTTTTGACATTCTTTGGGGTGATTAAATAATCCGTTTATTTCAACTTAAATTTTCTAATTCACACAGATTAATTCGCAACAGTTTAACTAAAAATGAAGTTATCTAGAAGCAGAGTAAACGATACAGCACTAGCGTTGCGGTCTGAATTTTGAAAGTTAAAATAGATATTCGGCTGATCCATAAAAGTCAATATCAGTTTTTGACGAAACCGAAAGCACACTTTTTGGATTCGGCTGAAACCGAAAGTGAGAATATCGGTTGGCCTCTAATTGCAACTAATATACTTCTTGACCGGCCCCACTTAGTATGAGCCTTCCCTTAAAGTCTGTGTTTGATTTAGCCTTCATTCAAAATTAAAGTGACAGTGTCTGGGCAGGAGGGGGGGGGGGACATCATGCATAGATATGAGTGTGTCCAGCACAATGCTCACAGGGTCTTATACCCCCTCCGACCCCTGAAAACCTTCCACAGACGTAAGTTTAGCACTTCAATACCCAGGACCCAGGATATTTATCGGCGCCCGTGTAAAAAAAAAAACTGAATTCTATCTATCAGTAAACCAGCAGTACCAACAGAATACAGACCAAGTGCATAAACGCACCCCAGGTGTACTGCCCCATTAGTTTTTGGCGAAGGGGGATTTTCTTTGTTAGTTTTTTCCCCCCAAAAATTGTGTTATAAACTAAATTATCCCCCCTGAATTTTCTTTTAGGATACCTTTAATTAATAAATTTTTTATTACTTTCATTTTATTACTAATATTGGTTTTACTATTATTGTTCAATTTATTATTCACAAATGCTATAATTTTCTTATGTTTTTGACTATGCCTTTATTGTACCTATGTACTATGTGGCAAATAAAATATTGTTCATTGTTCATTGGAAGGGGAAGTGTATTCGGTGGTATCATTTTGTCGTGTATTCTAAACAAGAGTGTGATAAATAGGATGTGACAATTGTCACAATGTTTTTCTTACAACAACAACAACGACACAACGTGCACCGCTTTGACCCCTCTTTGACCTCTGACCTTAAACCTCCATTTTTGTCTGATGCAAATTGATCCGTGGGGATTGTGTGGCCAGCACATTGACCAGCTGCCTTTATTTTACCCCAAATAAGGCCTGGTACCCATCAGAGCTGGGCAGACACAGGGACACCCTCTTAGCCTTCACCAGGATTTGAACCCAGGACCTTCGGTACGCCAGTCGAACGCGCTGTCGCTCTCCCCCCCCCCCCCCCCCGTTTGGATTACGCTTGTCCCGGTTCAAGGTGCAAATTGTAGGCTGACATACTAGTGAGTTAGTTGCATAATACTATAGACAGTACACACGGAGATCGGGTCTCCAACCAAGTAAGTACGAGAGAGAGAGTGAGAGAGAGAGAGAGACTTGTAACGCAACTTGGCAATACGTAAAGAAATGTAAACTGTGCCCACATCACAAGAACGCAGGGAGATGAGGGGCTTGCTGTGGCAATCTTCGTAGGGCATAGGCCTGCAGCTTACGACACGCGTGCCAAGCTTGGCACCCACCAGTCACAGCTAGGTAGTCTCAGAGACCCCCCCCCCCCCCGTCACGGGATTCAAACCAAGGAATAGTCCGAGCGCGCTGTCGCTAGAGCAACGAACGTGACAGGTAAGATTTAAAGGTGTGTGTGTATGTGGGGGGGGGGGGGGGGTGATAGCAAATAGTGAATATAATTCATTAGTAGGGAAATTCGAACAAAATTATATACAATTGAGCATGTTCTCTAACTATTGAACTGATTTCAATTTAAGTTATCTCCCCTTCCTTCCCGATCAAAAAACTATTCGGTTTTGGAAAAAAAAAACAGGATGGTATTCACGAAAAGGTTAGTTGGTGGGGGGGGGGGGGGGGTAGGGTTTGCACCCTACTTTGCTCCTTTATGGCTCAGTATATCTATAATATAGTAGAGCTACACTAACCTTTTATATTATCCATTTTTAGCAAATTTAAAAAAAAACAAGAATTACAATAATAATGCGGTCCGTAAAAAATATTCGGGCATGGAATGGGTTTCCCCGAACTAACCAGGAAAACCGGTAACTTAACATCATTTAAAACATCAATAAAGATGCAAGACTAGACTCGGACCACGGATGAGCCTAGGACGCAATAATCTTATTTATAGAAGGAGCGTCTGTAATATATTAGATAAAGATAAAGCTTTTAAAAAATAATTTATATGAAAAGTTTTGGTTTTGCCAGTTACCTCGTAACATTTCACAGTTCACACATTGCACAAAGGAAAGAATTGACAATGAAATAGGTTTTTCGTAACTTTTAACGTAACATTATACTGATTAACTTTTAACGTAACATTATACTGATTAACTTTTAACGTAACATTATACTGATTAACTTTTAACGTAACATTATACTGATTGTATGTGCGACCTACGTTAGGGTGTGCAATGCGATGCGATGGGTGTGCTCTGTACGTGTGTATGTGTGCTGGGAGACCAACATCTTGATATCTGCCTTGTCACTACCTTTAAACTAGTATTGATTTAAATCTTAATGTAATTGAAAAGGTATCACAAACACAGCAGGATACATATCTTTAAAACTTCATATAATTTTTTCTGGTTATAACTAAAGCCAAAACAGATGGTCAATATCGTCCAGACTCAGGGGTCGGCAACTTTTTGATAACAGTGTGCCAAAGTAGGATTTCTAATTCAATAAGCGTGCCTAAAAGTCACATAGCTGAAGCAGTAAATTTCTTGTTAGAGACTTGAATATATATTTTTGGGCCTCTTCCGTGTGCCATTGAAAATCCATTGCGTGCCAAGTCTTGCGTGCCGTAGATTGCCGACCCCTTGCTGGCCTAGACCATAACATCATTTTCAAGACGATAAAAATATAGTCCTCAGCACCAAAATCAAGCTGACGCACTTACTAGTCCACTCTAATTTTCTTGTATGCCTGCCAAGTCCTGGACATTGACAGATGAGCTTGAGAGAGAATTAATGCCATGGAGATGAGATGCTCTAGAAGCCAGCATCTGCTTTAAAGTCTGCATCTCCAATGGGTGAAATCGTCAAAGGAAAAGTGCCCTGGTTTAGACAATATTATGAAGACCTTAACCCTTACAGTCCCGGGCGCGTATATAGCGGAACTGAAGGCAGCATAGATAGAAGTAAGTCGGTACGGGAAGGGTTAATAGCCCAAATAAAGAAGAATCGAAAGCTAGAGTGGTGGTATGGCGACACCAACGGATCACGTGGGCTTGCTAAAAATAATCCCTATAGAGAACAACCAAGAGGAGAGAGAAAGAGAGAAAGACAGAGAAGAAAAAATGGAAGAATGACATCAGGGAATGGACGAAAGTTAAAGCTGGGAGATGCTATAAGAAGTGCTGTAAGAAGTACTGTAAGAAGTACTGTAAGAAGTACTGTAAGAAGTACTATAAGTACTATACTTCGCTCTTCGCTCTTCGCTCTTCGCTCTTCATGCTTCATGCTTCATTCTTCATTCTTCATTCTTCATGCTTCATGCTTCATTATTCATGCTTCATTCTTCATTCTTCATTCTTCATGCTTCATTCTTCATTCTTCATTCTTCATTCTTCATTCTTCATGCTTCATGCTTCATGCTTCATGCTTCATGCTTCATGCTTCATGCTTCATGCTTCATGCTTCATGCTTCATGCTTCATGCTTCATGCTTCATGCTTCATGCTTCATGCTTCATGCTTCATGCTTCATGCTTCATGCTTCATGCTTCATTCTTCATTCTTCATTCTTCATTCTTCATTCTTCATTCTTCATTCTTCATTCTTCATTCTTCATTCTTCATTCTTCATTCTTCATTCTTCATTCTTCATTCTTCATTCTTCATTCTTCATTCTTCATGCTTCATGCTTCATGCTTCATGCTTCATGCTTCATGCTTCATGCTTCATGCTTCATGCTTCATTCTTCATTCTTCATTCTTCATTCTTCATTCTTCATTCTTCATTCTTCATTCTTCATTCTTCATTCTTCATTCTTCATTCTTCATTCTTCATTCTTCATTCTTCATTCTTCATTCTTCATGCTTCATTCTTCATTCTTCATTCTTCATGCTTCATTCTTCATTCTTCATTCTTCATTCTTCATTCTTCATTCTTCATTCTTCATTCTTCATTCTTCATTCTTCATTCTTCATTCTTCATTCTTCATTCTTCATTCTTCATTCTTTATTCTTCATTCTTTATTCTTTATTCCATAATCTATATTCTATATTCTCGATGTTTAATCATCTCAGATATCAATCTGTGGCTTGAAAGCTACGCAGATACCATCTATCTAATCTCTGTCCACTTTGGAGGGACATTTTCCTTTAAATCCTATCAGTATCTGTGATCATATTCCGTCATCGCTATTGCGCTGAAGACATGAAACACACTGTGACGTAACTACAGATAAAAATAACAACCAATCTTACCTTCATAATAACCAACACACAGCTGGACAAAACACTTATCTACCTGGGGGACGCCCAAGAAAAAAAGAAAATAGAAAGATGGTCATCTCAAAGAGAAATGGACAATGGTCATCGTTTCGTTTTTATCTTTTTTTAATAGTTTGTTGCGACTGCTTTCAAAAGATTTCGATCTCGTGAGAATGGAAATATGAAATTATTTTAAGAGACTGGCTCTATGAGTTGGAATGGGAGACCCACTCAGGTAGAATAATGTGGGAGGGGCGTAATGAAAGGAGGGAATTAGGAGAGCCGGTGGTGGGGGGGGTATAGTGGGACTATCCGGTGAGTTTCATGTAATTGTTGTCGGACCCCCTGCCCCTCCCTACCTCCCCACACCAACGACAACCAATTTCTAAGACTTTCTTTTGTCGTAGGGCACTGCCGGACATAGGCGGGCGTCCAAGGGGACGTGTGGAGAGGGGGGAAAGAGAAGGGGGGATCGCCTTAATTATCTCCCTTGGATCCAAGGAAGACACCGTGACCGTGGCGTTTGTATTCTCGACCAGGCCCCGCCCCCCCTCCCTCCTCACTCCTGCCCCTCCCCCCCCGTCCTTCACCAACCGCTTCCCCCACTCCCTCCTTTACCCTCCCACCCCCCCCCCACCCCTGACTTCTGTAATGAAACACGAGACGCCATAAAACCAGAAAATAAAATAATAATCCACCATAACCGCATTACGTTCGCTGAGTAGTAAGGTCAACGGCGGGGGTGAAGAGGTGGAGGAGGGGGAGGGGGAGTATTTATAACTGACAGGTGTCATCTGACAGTACACCATAAAAATATGTCATCTGACATGCTCAGATGACATTTGACATCAAACTTGTCTGTTGTTGTTTTTTTTTATCCTCTTCTTATTTTTCTGTATCTCTCGCTATACGCACATGTGTGTAATTAAATCTGTTTTTTTTTTTCATTGCTTATTGTTGTTGTTGTCTGTTATATTGTATGACACTGTATATAAGTTGAGCCTGAATCCCCAAGAACCCCAGAAAACATGTTGCCTAAAAGGGCAGACAACTGAAACATCTCTTCTGTCTATAGTCAGAACACAAATAATAATTCAACACAATTGTCTCCCTCTCGCATCCCTCGTTTTCATTTCAGTGGTCAGGATACAATGACTTTAATATCATATATCCAACATTTACCGAAGGGCGTGGTATCATGGAGAAGGTACATCAATAACAACTAGCAACAAAACGTACATTAATTTTTTGGCATTTGTTGACGTAGTCTTTGTTATCAAAAACGAAAGTTACCACAATTTGTTTTAAGGCTGTTCACCCTGCCGACCCCACAATTTCTTGTATGCCATCATGGGTACAGGAACTTGCGAGCGATGCTTCTTCGCTTTTACGTGGTAACGAGGAACGCCCCTGGGTGAAACAGCTTGGGTGTTAGGCTTCCACCCGGGAGTGAAGGTTACGATACATTAGTTAAACGGACCTTTTTTAAAAACAAAAAATCTAAGGTTATATTACTTTTTGTGAACTAGCAGTGGCGATTAAGAAATGGGGTTTTTGTTAATAGATTATTCTAGCAGAACCGTACAAAGCGAGACTGGTGTCGTGGTCAGGGGCGAAGCCACGTGAAAGGGGGGGGGGAGGTTTGAGGGTGGCTAAGTCCCCACCCTCCAGGATATATATTTTTTTCAACAGCTTTTTTTTTTTAAATATGTATCATTTTCGCGAAAAAAATTGGTAAATGTTTGTCACGCGAAAGTTCAGCCCCCACCCCTCTGGAAAAAATTTCTGGCTTTGCCCCAGGACGTGTTACAGGGGAGCAATAAATTGGGAGCAAATGTTTTAAAAAAGGTAATTTAACTAATACATACACTCATTCGTTTTTTTTTTATGTGTTATTTTTTGATTCATGAGAAAAAAACTCTGAAAAAAAAATAATAAAGAATAGTTGTTGGTTTTTTTTTTTTTTGCACTAATACCCATAGTAGGCCATATACCAATATTTCTGTACACCGTATAATTATTACAATACTACAGTACTATGAAATATCTTATTTACATATTCTGTCCAAAATATGGGTCACGTCAGCATTTCTCAAACTTTCGTTTAGCGTGATCCGGTAAAGTTTACCTCGTGAGCCAGTGACATTTTCTTCGCATATACATATAGGCCAACGTAACATATAAAAGCATACTAGGTGATTGTGTTGCCAGCACTATGAACAGCCGACTTTACTGTATCCCAACTAAGGTCAGGTACCAATCAGAGCTGAATAGACTCAGGGACACCCTCCAGACCCGGGAAAAGATCCTAGCCTGCATCAGGATTCGAACCTAGGAACTTCGGTACGCCAGCCGAACTCGCTGCGGCACGGCTCTTTATAATCCATATACATTTCTCCCAATTTTTTTATTTTTTTTTAAATTTTTTTTTATTGTGACCAAATGACTTTGCTTTTTGTGGACCGGAAACTGGTCGCCACCCGGCATTAGGGAAATACTGGGCTAGGTAGCACTGTGTAGGGGTAGCTAGATTCAAGCTAGGCACATGGCGCAAATATATAATGAGCTAGTATAAAGCTTGTCAAATGGCGCAAATATATAGCTTGGCATGGCGCTTGAATTCCGGAATCAACATTGTCATCCCACTTGGGGGTTGAGAATAATAGCTCTGTAAATTATCTTTTCTTCACGGTGTGGTTTTCAGGCGTAAAATGGGTTATCGGTACTAGTAAGGAAAAGACAAACGACTTTACATCATTTTAAAGCTTCGATCAGAATGCAAGACTACAGATAAGTGAAGGCCGCAATATTCTTCCGTATCGTCTGCAACATATATATCTAAATATAGATCTAAGAATCTAAGATATAGATTTTAAATATAGATCTAAGATATATCTAAGATATAGATCTAAGATAAGCAGATATTTAATTGTCTACGAGACCTCGTTGCTGGTTGTGAAAAAACAACAACTGTCAAGCGGTAAACGTGTAAATCTGATCGTCTGATAAGAATATTATTCCACAGTATTCTGTGTTCATGTGATTATGTGTCTAAAGGAGAAATTCGTCATTCCAGACATCCATACATATCGATATGGGGCAAGGTGACCGAGCGACAGAGGGTCCTGGGTTCGAATCCTGGTAAAGACTAGGATTTGTTCCCGGGTCTGGAGGGTGTCCCATAATCTCCCCTGCTCCGGTGGGTTAAAGTAAACGCAGCTGGCATTGTACTGACCATACAGTCTCTTAGTATGTCGTGTCTGATTCGGTCCGATGGGATACTTTACTTTTTTTAAAAATACATATCGATACAAATATAGGTTGGACGAGATTACGAAAATGGCTTATTGATTGGTAAATTGGTAGTCGTAGATAGATAGGAGGATAGATTGCTAAATATATGGGAAATCATAATGATAGAATCAATAGATTTAGATAAATATTTCAGAATAGCAGACTATGCGTTTATGTGTATGTTTCTGAGCAGTGTGTCCGAACAGTGTGCAGTGTGTCCGAGCAATGTGCCCAAGCAGTGTGTCCGAGCAGTGTGACTGAACAATGTGTCCGAACCTTGTGTCCGAGCAGTGTGTCGGAGCAGTGCGTCCGAACAGTGTGCCCGAGCAGTGTGTCCGAGCAATGTGCCCGAGCAGTGTGTCCGAATAGTATGTCCGAGCAGTGTGTCCAAAAAGTATGTCAGAGCAGTGTGTCCGAGCAGTGTGTCCTAATAGTATGTCCGAGCAGTGTGTCCGAGCAATATGTCCGAATAGTATGTCCTAGCAGTGTGTCCGAGCAGTGTGTCCGAGCAGTGTGTCCAAATAGTATGTCCGAGCAGTGTGTCTGAGCAGTGTGTCCGAATAGTATGTCCGAGCAGTGTGTCCGAGCAGTGTGTCCGAAAAGTATGTCAGAGCAGTGTGTCCGAGCAGTGTGTCCGAGCAGTGTGTCCTAATAGTATGCCCGAGCAGTGTGTCCGAATAGTATGTCCGAGCAGTGTGTCCGAACAGTGTGTCCGAATAGTATGTCCGAGCAGTGTGCCCGAGCAATGTGCCCGAGCAGTGTGTCCGAATAGTATGTCCGAGCAGTGTGTTCGAGCAATGTGTCCGAGCAGTGTGTCCGAGCATTGTATCCGAGCGGTGTGTCCGAATAGTATGTCCGAGCAGTTTTTCCGAGCTTTGTGTTTTCCAATCAGTGTGTCCGAGAAGTGTGTCTCAAAGTGTGTCTAAGTATAATGTACGCCTGAAATTACTTTATTTTAAATGTATATTTGGCCTTTGCCTGTACATGAGTAGATCTACATAATGTCTTTGTGTGGTGAAATATTTTTATGTGTATCCATTTGTATAATGTGTGTTTGTGTGTGTATATGTGTATCTTTTATGTATGTGCTTGTGTGTATATGCGTATGTGTGTTTGCGAATGAGTATGTGTGTGCTATGTGTGTATGTGTACGTGCGGTATATTCCTTGCCATGAAGAGAGTGACAAGGTACTATACGCGAACAGTACATGCTACCGATGACAGAATCCATTAGTTGTATGATACAGGACTTCTAGCAATGGAGGAGTCCACAGCTGGGCTCCGCTGTACCAGGCTGTACGTACAGCGTTGAAGTTGTTTGATGGACATGGCCGCACAATAAATAATTTCTACTTACAGCGTCAAATGGTTTAGATTATTATTATATTGTCTACAAAATTTTAACATAATTTTAACATATTTTACTGAAAGCTACAAACTTAGTCGCAAAGATAAATGGGTAGAAAGTTATTTGGACGCACGTTTGTATAAGTAGAAAGATAAGTAGACTTATCCCTTATGCAATAAAAATGCATATAAGTAATTTTTCTTCCCTGGTGGCATTCGGACAAGAAATGGGTTACCTGAACAAACCAGTGTCATGTATATTGTTTTTCCAAGAATTGGAACACGCAATGTTTATTCCTCTCTCTCTCTCTCTTTTCTTACTACACACAATATTAGGACGTTTAGTAGGAAAACAAAAGGTTCTAGGTAATGTTGGGATTCTGTGTTGATCTCAAATTCTCAGAGTCTGGGAACGACTCATTATTTAATAGGGGAAGTTCCTATCGTTTTTGTTATGAGTTTTGTAATGATACCATGATTTTCACCCCTACTGGTAATGGGTCTATCCCTTGCACCAATCGGATAGTATTTAATGATTTGTTTTGTCTGAAAGACAGGGAGTTTCAAAATATGTTCCGTTGAGAACGTTTGTGTTTGCACTATTTTATTCTAACTGTACATAATAGATATATTGTATATATTGAACATACCACCTGAAATAAACTATCAACAACAGTTACACTGAAGCTTCCTTGTCAAGTTACTATTCAATTGTGTTGTATACATTACAATAAGATTTATCTACTACTCTAATGTACAAGAAAGGAAATGTTGGAATACAAATACTGAATTTGTGCCCAGGACTTTAAGAAGAGTTCGTGTAATACTGAAACATAAATACTAATAATTAAAGTCTCCCCTAGGACTAACGAGTATTATCAGCAAGATCAACACAGCTCTGGCCACAAGGGGATTGTGGACGTAACACCAGGAAAACCAGTAACTTAACATCATTTAAAAAATGTATAAAGATGCAAGACTAGACTCGGACCACGGATAAATCTTCTTTATAGAAGGAGCGTCATGTAATGTATACAGTAAGATAAACATGACAACTCAAGCAGCTCTAGTAAAATAAAAAAAATTGTAAAAATCTCCGTGTAGGACGATAACCATGAAAGTAGTAAAATATCTAAGTATTCTAAGACATTGAATTCTGGGGTTTGAAACACAACACAACAGTTCAATCTAGATCTAGCCTATATCTAATACTCTGAAAAAGTTTATATAAAAGAGGTAAATTACTTTTATAATAAAAGCTTCAGCATTAGATCTATTTACCTTAATTGTTATTTCGTTAGCATATTAAGTATTAATTTTAGTTTTTTAATTAGTTTTAATGCAGTAACAAATATATTTTACATGGTAATTTATATAGTATTTTGGTAAGAAAAGTGTTTTTTAAGTTTTGAGCTTCCTTGTAAAAATGTCAGTCACTGTAGATTCATTCAAGAAAAAAAAAAGTATCCCGTCTGACCAAATTGATCCATAGGGTCGGTGAAGCAGCGGCTCACCATTTTCTGTGGCCACGGCATACTATGGGATTGTGTGACAAGTACAATGCCCAGCAATGATCGAAAGCCCAGCCGCCTTTACTTTTACCCCAACTTAAGTTAGGTACCCATCAGAGTTGGGTAGACTCAGGGACACCCTCCAGTCCCGGTAACAAATCCTAGTTCCTTACCAGGATTCGAGCCCAGGACCTTCTGTACGCCAGTCGTACGCGCTGCCGCTCGGCCACCGAGTCCCCCCTAGCTGATAAGTAAATGTGGAACGAGAGAGAGAGAAGGAAAGGGTGAGAAAATTCGAGCTTCAGTTTTTCTCCAGAGTTTCATTTTTCAACTTCTACGGAACCAAGCGAAACATTGCCGTACCGTCTCTAAGTTGGGAATTACAGACATGCGCTGTGAGAAGGAAGGGGTGAGGGGGGGAGGCGTGTAACAAATTATGAATGGGGGTATGATGAATGGAGAATGTGCTATGATGAATGGAGAATGTGCCACGAGTTGATGTCCGAGTGCTGTTTACGAGATGTGGGAGTAGATGTCACACCGAAACAGCGTCAAGTGCCGAGGTAGGGAGCGAGAGAGGGGAAAGTCTCAGCTAATAGGTTAAGTGGCTCTCTATTGCAAGAAGTGTGGGTTCTTGAAATAAAAGGGCTTGTTTTCGTGTGAATTTTTGTTTTTGCAGTGATAATATCTTAAGTCAAACACGGTACAGGGATAGGCCTACGTAACAAACAAAACAGACAGAAAGATCCGTAGACACTTAGATAGATGGATGCATAGAGGTAGGCCGACATAGATCGATAGATACAATTGTAGATAGATAGATAGATAGATAATAGATCATCATCATCCAGTGACGATAAATAGCTAAGAAAGATAAGATAGATAATTAATAGATAAATATATAGATATATGATAGATAAGTAGATAGATTATAGATAGAGAGATATAAAGACGATATATTGATATGTATGATAAATAGATAGAAACAGGGCCGGCTCATCCATATAGGCGAACTAGGCGGCCGCCTAGGGTGCAAAATTTTGTGGGGTGCAACATTTAGAATTTTGTTATTTGGGGATTTAAAAATATAAACTTTATTAAAGTTTAGTGCTTCTGTGCGCTACTAGCATAGGCAGACGAATTACTATGTAATGAAAGGCTAAGGGTATTTTATTTAAGTTGTCTTAGAAAATAGTATAGTATGGCCCTAACACTACTCAGTTTTGCAACCTCGCTGTGCGTAGCGGGGTGCAAAGCGGCAACCACACACTTTCCCCCGCCACACCTAAGAAGCAGAAGAAGTTGGAAAAGAACCAGTAGAAAAAGATAATGGTCCGAATTAAAACAAAAAGAACATGTTTGATTTCCAATCAACAGATGAATCTGTAAATACTACAGTTGATCCCTCAGAAAGTTTCAAGAACAACTTTTATTTTGCTGCTTTAGACACAGCTGCTACCAACATAATCGTGAAAATGGATTTCCCAACATTTGTGTAGCCCTTCGTAGTTTGCTTACGTTGACACTTTCCGTAGCTAGTGCTGAACGAGTTTTTCAAAACTTAAGCTAATTAAAAAAAAACTATCAATGTGTCAGGAGAGACTTGCGGGTCTAGCGACAAGTGCTATTGAAAGTCATTTAGCAAGACATACACAAAAGCTCTCATACAAGAATTTGCTAAACAAAAAGCAAAAAAAGTACCATTAGGGTTCTAGTCTTTATGAGTATAAATACTGTTAATCCGTATTAAAACGTGACTTTTGGACCGTAGTAAAGAAAATAATAATCCAATATCAAACAATATCAAGTTTCCTTTTTTTTTAAGTGTTTTAAAAACATAAATACTATGTGTAATTTAACTGTGAGTTTCTGTTTGGTATTAAGAGAACTGTACGTAATGCAATTATAAAACCTATAAACTCATATAACTAATGTAGAACTGTGTGTTTTGTAACTTTTCTAATAATAATTCAGATTTCTAATTGTCAAAATAAAAGACTAAATGCAAGCCATTGCTACTTTTCATTCAACTGTTTTATTTACAAATCCCAGTCATTAATCAAAGGTTATAAAATACAATTCTTTGTTATAACAATTATTAAAAAAAAAACACATTTCCGAAGTTCCATACCCGGCAGACCCCGCCGAAGCCACTTTAATGAGGGCAAAGAATTTGTTTTCGCATAGGGCGTCAAAAACCCTAGAGCCGGCTCTGGATAGAAAGATGATAGAGAGATAATAAGATGGATAATAGAGATATATAATAGGTAGATGATTGAAATAGTTTCGAAGGATAATTGATAGATGATAGATAATTAGATGATACATGATAGATAGGTAGATGACACACAGATGACATGTATATATATATATAGATAGATAAAAAAGATAGGCACATGGTTGAAAGATAGATCTTTAAATACATATTCTGTTATTTCTTGACCATTGGCCGTCTTTTCACGTCTCTATCTCCTCTAGTATCAACATCTTCAGCTTTCGTTATCCCAACACTTGACGCATGTCACAAGACCATCACCACCCCCACCCCCGCCCCCAACTGCCTCTCTCGTGCTCATCACCGCATAGGGAGGGAGGGAGTGAGGAGAGAGAGGGGGGGGGGGGGTAAGTGTGTCAGTAGTCCAGATTTATCGTCTAAACTTTCCGGAAGACACGGCACACCTGTTGGAAAGAGCTCTCACTCCCCCCCCCCCCGCACTCCCCCCCCCCCCTCAATGCTTTAATCGTTCAGTGCCACGGGAGAGAACCTCGTGAGGACAGTCTACGACTCCAAGAAGTTTAAAGAGTGTGTAGTGTTTGTGGCTTGGAGGGTGGGTGGGGATCGGGGAGGAGGATTAGGTCTCAGCTGGCCCACCATATTATAATTTGACGCTATTATTTTATTATTTACGTATTTGTATTCTAAAATAGTCCGTATATTTGTAAGTCTATATCATAGGTTCTCAACGGGGGCGATTTCGCCCCCCTGGAAGGGGGGGGGAAGCTTTAGGGGGGCGCTGACATTCCCGGGCGCGATTGGGGGGCGGTGAAGGGCAAGTGGGCGGTACAAACGTACCTGATATATTTTAACACCTCAGCTATTTGAATCGATTAGTTTTTGGAGGATGAAATGTGATGTAAACGCAAGTGCTGCTAAATATCTGATTCCCCCAACAGTATGCCTACATATTATTATATATTAAAAAGAAATAGGAATCGCAGTGACTTTTCGATGAAGTAGGGGTCAGTATTTGGCGAAAATATTGTGCGACCGTCTAGTCCTGTGGTTGGTTCACCGGACTGTCAACCCTGCTGACCGATCACAGTCGCCTAACATCTGCTAATATTAATGATATTTTGATCTCAGTTTAACCGAGATGTCCTTAATGTGTTTTATACCTATCAAATAGACCCGCTAATATTGTTAAGCGGTATAGATAAGTAGTAATCATACAAACTGGGTAGTTATTGTAATGCTTGAAAATATACATATAAATTCTTTAGTCATATAATATTTATATAATTTTCAAATACTTTTTACAGTTCGATCATTTCAAAGTTATAAATTATAAGCCATTTTTTTTTATAATAGAAAAAAAAAAAAACAGAAATATTAGCTCAAATAAAACGGGCTAATTATCTCCCTTTAACTAAAAAATGTTTCCACATCTGATTCAATAGTGATGCCGAACAAGTTCTGTTTTGTAATATAACAAATATTACTGAATATTAGAACTAAGGCTTTTGCAACAAAAATTGAAATGAAAATAGACAAATTGCTAGCAACACACCAGGCAAACGATTCGCATTAATATTGATTTATTTAAACATTTTGTTAAGGCAATTTTTTTATCTATTAATTCTTGCAATGTGTTTCCTTTTCAGTTTTTGTAAAGATAATTAATCACTCAAAAAGTCCAGTCGGCTAAGAAAATTGCGGAAACTTTAGTCCAGCTGGGCGGAAGGGGGGGGGGCTAAAAGAAAGTTAGGGGGGGGGCAATGAGCGGAAAATTTTTTTTAAAGGGGGCGATGAACCGAAAAAGGTTGAGAACCTATGGTCTATATGATTCCTTTCTAAACCGCGACACCCAAATGGGTCGCAAGTCAAACATCGACTATTTCACAAGTAAGTTCAGAAGGACGTTGATCTGCTAGTTAACCGTGAAACTGACTTCGCTAAGAATATTTAAACTATAATACTTTATCTATTTACGATTCAGGTGAGGGCGTTGAAAAGAGGGGGGGGGGGTGATGAGGTTGACGATTGAGCCAGCCTGTTGACCTTCTTGTTTAGCAACCCACAATAGAGTTCATTGACAGTGTCAGTGATGTCACAGTGACAGTGCCACATGCAATGAGTATCAGCTGGGCACGCACGTCCTAGAGTTAATCAGTAGGATTCGTAGATTTATCCCTAATACAAACCTCTACATTCCATAAAATACATTTCCTCCCAATAAAAACCTCTGCATTTTCAACGAGCTAAATTTTTCCCAATAAAACTTCTGCATTCCACAAAGCCAACTTTTAGCTACCCCTCCCCAATTAATGGAAACATGGTCAAGTATTCTATGAATACAACAATAACCACAAAGAAACAAAATACTGGCAGAAAAGTTATCTCACGGTTTTCTTCTCTTGAATAGAATCTCTTCAGCAAACAGTAAAATATTATCAGACCACAAGTTTTAATGCCTCTCTCTTTTCGTTTTTGTGTGTTTTTGTTTGTAAAGCCAAATGCCTAGTCAGTAAGAGACATATAATTGTTGGCCAGGTAGGGGGTAGGGGAGGTGGTGGAGGTAGTTTGGGGGGGGGCGGGGCGGAGGGGGGGTCTTTTGAGGCTTTCTCATTAGTCATAATCATTTAAGAAATAAATAGCTCAGTGCCAGCTTGGCTTGCTAGTGACATGCAGGCCGTGGGACGGTGGGTGGGGGTAGGGCGTAAAGTAAAGAGGAGGGCGCGGAAGGGGGACTTTTTTTGTGTATACATTATGGTGTGTACGTGAGAGACAAAGAGAAAGAGAGAAAAATAGTGGAAGAGAGAGAGATTGTGTGAAAGGAGGAGAGCGAGAGACATATTGAAAGACAGAGAGAAAGAGAGAGAATGAAAGAGGAATAAAAAGAGATAAAGTGAAGCAGAGAGCGTAATAGGAGAAAGAAAAGAGAGAGCCAGAAAGACAAAGAAAGACAAAGAGAAAGAAAGAGAGACAGAGAGAAAGAGAGAAAGATTGAGAATAAGGGATAGAGAGAAAGATTGTAGGTAACAAAAAAATCATTTGTGTGTAAAACAAAGTTTAGAGCAAATGACGTGCATGTGTCGTAATTTATATAATCTAGTCTGTGTCTGTATGACTATATATGTGTCTCTGTCTGTCTGTCTGTCTATGCCTCTGTGAGTGCCTGCACGGATATGATATGTGAGTGTAGTAAAACACGAAAGGCTATTCTCAAAATGTTACTATTGAATGACCTTGTTTAACGGAGATTGTGTTTGAAATACATTTTCCTAAAACAAATTGTTTGAGGAGGCATGGGTAATACAATAGTCTAAGCACATAACATAGCGGAATGGTGCCCGAGCAGCAGAGTGCTCGACTGACGTACAGAACGTCCCGGGTTCGAATCCTGGTGAAGACTAGGATTTTTTCCCCCGGGTCTGGAGGGTGTCCCTGAGTCAACACATCTCTGATAAGTACCTGACCTTGGTTGGGGTAAAGTAAAGGCGGCTGTGCATTGTGCTGGCCCCACAATCACCTAGTATGCCGTGGACACAGAAACTGGTCAACGCTGCTTCACCAGCCCTATGATCAATTTGGTCCGAAGGGTACTTTACTTTTACTTTATAAGACGATTCTATGCATCCATAGCTCCAGGGGAATTCCAGGGCGTTTGATGACGTAGCTTGAGAATTGCTGAAATTTTAGATATTCCCAAAAATCGTCGTAAGGAGTAATAAAAAACGGTTTTATGACGTTAAACAAAAAACCCCTGAAGACGTTTTTATGAACCGCACAGTAATATTGATATTGATTTTATTGATTGTATTGCTAGTCGAGCTGTATGTGATTGATTAACGCATGGTGCTATAGGTAAGCGCCTTGATTGAGTCATTCTGTGCAAGGAATAGTCTAGAAAAAGTTTTGAGGAAAATGTGCTAAGTATTAAAAGTATAAAATTAAGACCAGATTTTTTTTTTCATGGAAAGCATTTAGTTTAATTTTTTTTTAAATGGACCACAGATGAGCGTAGGACGCAATAATCTTCTCTATAGAAGGAGCGTTTGTAATGTGTACGATAGTTCAAAGAAGCCTAAGTTAGAGTGTTAACAAATGCAAATTAATCCATATGTTGATGTTGCCTTGTTCATATAACATTTAAATATTAAAATTCAACAAGCAAAACCTCATTTTAAAAAATCACTAATCTAAAACATTTCTGGTACAAGAGGTTAAAAAGCAAAAAAAAAAAAACAGAATAAAAATTGATATATATTAAAATAATCAGAAGTTCATAATGATTTTAAAAAATCTTCTTAGTTCAAATGCTATTTATAACTTTCTGGGTATTGTGCAGGCCACACAGTCTACTAGTACGTCGTGACGACGAAACATTTTTTTTTCAACGCTACCTTCACGTGCCCTATATATCAAACCGGTCTGACGGCGATACTTAACTTTTACTTTTTATATAGTCCAGTGTTTAAATCAAAGCATGCGTTTGATTTATCTCCGTCTTTTCGAACATAAGAGAATAACATGGCGTCCGCGCATGTGCGATTTTGTGTTTCTTTATATGACAAACTCTAGACGTTAAACTAAGACACATGGGTACCCCCAAGGAGTCTCAGACAAGGCCGTGGCTTAACTATGTTCATAATACAGAACATACCTTGAGCCAGGTGTAAAACATCACCTGGAATTAAGGTGACTGGAACTGCCGTTGCAGATAATTTGTCTGTTAAGAGCCTGGTAAACTGTAATTATAGAACGCATACACATGAACGGCACGGCGGTGGCCAAATGGGAGCGCTCGAGGTTGGCGTACGGCGAAGGTTCTGGATTTGTCTCCCCCCCCCCTCCAACGGGCCTGGAGGGTGTCCCCAATTCTATATCAAGCTCTGAGCTCTGGTGGCCACGTGACATTAGGTACCAAAAGTACCCAATCCCCTAGTAATGCCGCGGCTACAAATAGTGGTGAACGAGATTACCACATCTTATGACTAATACTTAAGAAATATAATCCCAAACTTTAAAACACAAGATACTAAATTATAGTGAAGAATTATTGTTTTTTTTTTAAAGTATTTTCGTAAAAAGTAAATTACCCGTCGGTCCAAGTTAGGGTTGGTGAAGCAGCGTTGACCAGTTTCTGAGGCCACGGCATACTTATGGATGTGTGGCCAGCACAATGCCCAGCCGCCTTTCTTTACCCCCAACAAAAGTCAGATACCCATCAGAGCTGGGTAGACTCAGGGACACCCTCAAGACGCGGGGGGAAATCCTGGTATTGACAAATATAAGAATGACATTAGATAGAGACATCCAATCGACACAAAAAATCATGTCATTTCGTAGATGATATTCAGCGGGGGGCACAAACTATGCATGTCACTCGGCGCATGACATTCAGACAGCAACAAAAGTGGATGATGACATTCGACAGGTGAAATTAACATGGCAATTAATTAGATTAGAAATAAATAATTGCACCGTAATGTCTAAAACGTTAAAAAAAAAAAAGACATCAGCGATGGAGAAAATTGTAAAAAAAACCACAATAAAACAATTTAAGTAAAATTTGAAAAAATAATTAAAATTAAACCATGATTGCCAGATTTCTTCGGTGAATTCAGCCAAACAAATAAAGAGAATAATAATTGTCCACAATTTTAATAATGTTGGCTTGTTAAAATGTTCAGTAATTAACAAGTAGTATAGCTTGTCTATTTGTTTTTACTAAAATATATATTGGCTAGTTTCATTCAGAAATGAAATTATACGTATTTTTTAGTCGTCTAAGCTTGCTGTGGGATTGTGTGGGCAAGCACTACTCCCAATGGGGACTATTTGGAACATTTCACATTGCTGCCAAAATGGGATCAGAGTATTCTCTGTGGATGGAACAGTCGATTGCAGGTTGTTTTTTTTTTACTAGGTTTTGGACCGGAATAGAATCCTAATACTTATGAGGTTGACAATCCAACGCTCTGTCCATACACCACGACGCACACATTAACGAAGACATTATTTGTTTCTTGAAAAACAATTAAACTTATTGTTTACACAGTAAATGTTTATTAAGTTTTTTTTCTGGTTAAACAAACATCTAAATCAGAGGATTCAGAAACAAGACATTGAAAAACAAACAACGAATTAACACCACAACTAAATGTCAACAAAACATCAATTAATTAACAAAACAAACAAAGTTAGAAGATGTCAGATCATGTCAGTATTACTGTGACATTTCAATAAATACGTGTGGATGTACCATTCTCTTGGCAGTCATTAATACATTTTTTTGAAGACGAGGTTTTTGTTTTTCTTGTTACGACAAAAACACATTTTAACGATATTGTGCGCATGCGCGGGTCCTTTGCTCTTCCGCATAACTGTCTGGCGACCACGTGACTTATATCAAATGTTGTGTTTTTTAGGCCTATATATATATTTTGAATGTTGGAATGTCATAAATTGTAATTGTTGTTCTTTCAGGGAACAACATATGCACGTAGATTCTTGTGTACGTTTTTTATTGCCGTGTTGTCCCCCATTTGTCACCCCCCCCCCTCCGATCTCACACTTGTTCCACAAACATAAGAACTTTTCCACTTGATTTCACTTACTGTGGTATTCATGCATGGAATGGGTTGGCTGAACAAACTATGAAAACCAGTAACTTAACATCATTTAAAACCCTAATAAAAATGCAAGACCAAGGATAAGCGTAGAAAGATAAGTAAGAAAGTAAGAGAAAACAAAATAGAGAGAGAGAGAAAAGGGAAAGTAAAGAAAGAAAGAATGATTTAAATAAATAGAGAATAAAAGCAAGAGAGAGAGAAAATTGAAACGGATAGACGGTAGAAATGAAAGAGAAAGATCGAGAGAAAGGAAGAAGAGAGAGATAATAAGAAATGTAGAGACAGGGAAAAAAAGTAGAGTATCCCGTCGGACCAAATTGATCCTTAAGGCCAGTGAAGCAGCTTCACCAGTTTCTGTGGCCACGGGTAAACTATGCGATTGTGTGGCCAATACAATGTTCAGCCGCATTTACTTTAGCCCAGGTACGCATCTGAGCTGAGTAGACTCAGAGACAACCTCCAGACCCGTAAAACAAATCCTAGCATTCACCAGGATTTTAACCCATGACCTTCGGTGCGCCATACAGACGCGCTGCCTTAATACCGTGCCCTATCAGGGATAGAAAGAGACGGTAAGACAAAGAGAGAGAAAGAAAAGGAGAGCGCGAGGATATAACAAAGAAAGAAAGATACAAAGTAGACGATGCAATAAAAGTCAAAGAACAGACCAAATTAGAAGAGCTAAAGTCTAGAATAAACGAGAGAGAGAGAAAGAGAGAAAGAGAGAGAGAGAGAGAGTGAGAGAGTGAAAGAAAGAAATAAAGAGAGAAAGAGAGAAAGAGAGAAAGAGAAAAAGAGAGAACGAGAGAGAAAGAGAAAAAGAGAGAACGAGAGAGAAAGAGAGAGAGAAAGAGAGAGAGAAAGAGAGAGAAAGAGAGAGAGAAAGAGAGAAAGAGAGAGAGAAAGAGATAGAAAGAGAGTCAGAGAGAGAGGGAGAAAGCGAGAAAGAAAGAGAGTAGAGGAACACAAATACCCTTTCATGGAGAACGGCTTGCGGATAAATAAATCAAACTTGCAAATGAAATCGAAAATGAAATTCCGCGGAACTGGTTAAAATTTCAGACATTCGCAAAAGTCAACCGGAAATGAAATCTGATTGTGTTTGATTTATTCATAGGGGCACTAAGGTGAGATCTATAGTGGGCGCTACTGGGTGTATAGATTTATTGAGAACGGCTAAAGGTTGGTGCGTTAAAACCGGGTCGTTACATTGTGACGGCAGAAGACTGCTGTCTGAGATATAAATAGATCTTGTGTAGAAGATGGTTACAGTTTAAATTTTGGAATATTATGAACTGTTTTTTTTTTAAATTAGAATATATTGAACTAAAGAGAAAGAGGTGGGCTGGGATAAGTCGGTAGTTTAATTGATAAACAGAAAGTCATATAGATAGGATAGGAGGGCATGCAACTAGGTAGGTATGTAGGTATGTATGTATGTAGGTAGGTAGGTAGGTAGGTAGGTAGGTAGGTAGGTTGGTATGCAGTCAGATATATAGATATATAGATAGTAGATAGATACATAGAAAAATAGACAGACATTCAGAAAGACACCGAAAGTCAGACATATATATGTAGGCCTACGTATATATATATATATATATATATACATATGTATACAGAGACAGGGAGAAAGAGAGATAGATAGATAAATATAGATAGATAGATAGATAGATAGATAGATAGATAGATAGATAGATAGATAGATGGATAGATAGATAGATAGATAGATAGATAGATAGATAGATAGATAGATAGATAGATAGATAGATAGATAGATAGATAGATAGATAGATAGATAACTTTTTTTGTGAATGTATTTACAAATTATTTTCTTAACATGTCAGTCATTTTAGTCGAATAGTTGAGCTTGTTGAAGGGGATGGCTGTTAGGGTTCTATCATAAGAGACCTTCATGATAATTGGTTAATGAAGATGGGCGGAGCTAACTCTAAAACGATGCTGTCACTCAAAGCACATCAACCCATCATCCCAACGCTTAGCAGATAGAAAAAAAAAATCTACAAAAAAAAAACACAATAAAAACTACAACTAAAAACCTAGAAAAAACACATGAGTAGACAACCAACCGAGCCCCCATGTGTGTTACTACTTGTCTCCCCCTCGTGCTCCTGTCACGACCAGACCTGCAGAATGTACATGGGAACTCTTGGGGAAACCCTGCCCATGACATCCAGCGTGTCATCTGTCATGTGACATTGACAGTCCGTGGGACGATGAAGATATTTTGTGTGTTTCGTACCTATTTAAAACTGGGCAGCGTCTTTTAGCATTGTGACGACCATCTTGAGTAATTCACGAAACTGTTCTAGGCCTTACATATCTGCTTACATAGAGGGATTGAACATTAGCACTGAGCGGTTAAATAAGTAACAGTGTATGTTTGTGAATGGAATTGTGCATGTTTGTGAATGGAATTGTGCATGTTTGTGAATGGAATTGTGCATGTTTGTGAATGGAATTGTGCATGTTTGTGAATGGAATTGTGCATGTTTGTGAATGGAATTGTGCATGTTTGTGAATGGAATTGTGCATGTTTGTGAATGGAATTGTGCATGTTTGTGAATGGAATTGTGCGTGTTTGTGAATGGAATTGTGCATGTTTGTGAATGGAATTGTGTATGTTTGTGAATGGAATTGTGCATGTTTGTGAATTGAATTGTGCGTGTTTGTGAATGGAATTGTTAATGTTTGTGAATGGAATTGTGTATGTTTGTGAATGGAATTGTGTATGTTTGTGAATGGAATTGTACATGTTTGTGAATGGAATTGTTTATGTTTGTGAATGGAATTGTGTATGTTTGTGAATGGAATTGTGTATGTTTGTGAATGGAATTGTGTATGTTTGTGAATGGAATTGTGTATGTTTGTGAATGGAATTGTGTATGTTTGTGTAATGGAATTGTACATGTTTGTGAATGGAATTGTGTCTGTTTGTGAATGGAATTGTGTATGTTTGTGAATGGAATTGTGTATGTTTGTGAATGAAATTTTGCATGTTTGTGAATGGAATTGTGTATGTTTGTGAATGAAATTGTGCATGTTTGTGAATGGAATTGTGTATGTTTGTGAATGGAATTGTGCATGTTTGTGAATGGAATTGTGTATGTTTTTTGAATGGAATTGTGTATGTTTGTGAATGGAATTGTGTATGTTTGTGTAATGAAATTGTGTATGTTTGTGAATGGAATTGTGTATGTTTGTGAATGGAATTGTGTATGTTTGTGAATGGAATTGTGCATGTTTGTGAATGGAATTGTGTATGTTTTGTGAATGGAATTGTGTATGTTTTGTGAATGGAATTGTGTATGTTTTTGTAAGTGTATGTGTATGTTTGTGTATGAAATAGTCTACAATATCATTTCTCCCAAATATGTTAGAGAATAGCTTTTATTTTGTATCACCATTATCAAGTTTCAATTACAAATTTTCCATTACACTTCTTTTACCTTTATTATTTTTTTTTTTCTACTGTCGATAATTCCATTATCAAATCTTGGTATCATCAACATTTTCCATTATTTTTGTATTTGCTATTAATATCATCTATTAATATAATTTCAAACAGAAGTTTTCCTCCGCTAACAATATTTCCCACCAAGCCATAACATTTATACACCCACAATTGGCAGGAAAGTCCACAATGTTTCCAGTTCTCCCAGCTTTAAATTGGGTTGCACCGGATGACACGGCCAGATATAAAAATGTCCCTGGACTCAATCGAGCACCATGACATGTGGACCTATCCTCCTTTTTTTTTTACCTTTTGCTGATGACAGTTGTCACTGTGTCATGTCAGACAGAAGACTTACCTAGAGCACAGCAATACACAATAAACAAAACTTAAATGAAACACACACACATACACACCTAGACACACACACCTAGACACACACACATACACACCTACACACACACACATACACCACGTTTAACCCCCTAGCGCGCCCTCTGCCCAACAGCCTGCCGAGCCGGCTCTCAGCCGGGGGGGGAAGGGGCAGGCACCACTTCTTGGCGGACTTTCCGGTTTCTTGGGGCCGCAGAAACTGGACACACTGTGTCCAGTCAACATATATTGCTGACATGACCCACCTACAGTGTCATTCACATCTGTCAGTGAAGCAAAAGCGTCAGTGTCAGATTTGTTTTTTTCTTCTTAAAAGCGCTTTGAGAAATGAGTGTCATGTTTTGTGACTTACCTCCCTTTCTCACACACACTCACAGAAACATCTTTCTTTTAGATGGAAAACAAAATTGTTTTTTTTACTTTAAAGGGGTGCGGATTCTAAGCTAACGGTGCTTGGAGTTTGAATCTGTGCTTACAATTTGGCAGCCTACCGCACCCTGTCGCCCTGTAGGATTTTTGGGTCGAGTGGACGTAATAAACTTCTATCTAGAAGGAACGTCTGTAAACTTTAAGTTTTCTCCATCTATGATGTTGATTTTAAATATGTAGATTTGAAAATCATCCCATAGCCATGTCCATGGTGGCACGCAGTGTCCAATAGCTCCCCCCCCCCCCCGCCCCCAACGACCGTTAAGGTTAAAGGTAAAAATCCATCTATATCGCAATATATCAATCTATCCCTTTGTCTTTAGAGCTTTATCAAAATAATCTCCTCAAGATTTAAATATAAAAAACAGGTGTTGTCTGATTGGTCTAATTACACAATGTGAAACCGGAAGTCTGGTAAGAGCTACAACAAAATGATTTTGTAATATTTTGTATTTGTTTTGTTGTTGTTGTTTTTTTTCAATAGTTTGGCTTAGAAGAACAGAATAATATGAGAATAATATAAAAAAGGATATGAAATCGAATTTAATAATGATTATTCTATTTGTAAATCGCTGCCAACATCCATAATTATGTAAGCTCAGAGTGCATTTAACATTGAGCAACAAACAACCAAGAACACGGATATAATTCTCTAGGCTAAAAAATATATAGCTAACTAAAACTTTAAAACTTTATAAACATAGGACAAAGCAAATAAATGTAGCATTAACCGACATAACATACAAGTAAAACAGTAAGGGTCTATACAAATATATCAAACACATATAGAGTCTAATCAAACGCTTGTTAACAAAACATGTACATTTTATGTACATTTTAATAGAGAAAATTACGAAAATAATTTATAAAAAAGTTTGTTTTGTTATATAAGTTTTTTTCTTGTCTTTTCTTTAATTGGCGATAGATTGGCGATACATTTTGTGAAGCGAATTCCTTCTCGAATTGTATAATGAATCAATTTATTTTTACAGCGGAAAAAAAATAATTTTCCTATTCAAATATCTCGAGATTTTATAAATTGTATCTCTTTCCTGTTCTTCTTTGTTAGTGTTTGTTTATGGATGTGTTTGTTTGTTTGTTTGTTACCTTTGTACGTTTGTTTTTATTAAGTCTCTTTATCGCCATCGTTGTTTTGTTTTTTAAAAAGGGAAGGGGAGTTAAGTCAAATCGTAGTACTCTGAATAAAAAATACGTTGAGAAATGACTTTGCTAAATTCTTTGTGTTTGATGGACGATGTGTACAGTGTGTGTGTGTGTTTTTTTAAGGAGACTTTTTTAAATGTCTCTTTGTTATGGATGCTACTCATCGGTGCAAATTAAAGTCATTACATAATGAATGCGTGACATTCATAATGTGACCAGATTTGTGCCCACCTCTGTGAGAGTGTGTTTGCATTTGTGTCAATCATAATTGTGAATGTGGCTGCAGTTGCCCCGCCCCCACCCACTGAAAACAAACTTATGACGTGACCTAATAAAACTACGAGCCGGGGGTCAAAGAAGCAAACACACAAACACACATATATATATATATAACATAGTTAGATAGATAGATATATAGATATATAGATAGATAGATCGATAGATAGATAGATAAATAGATAGCTAGATAGATAAACAGATAGATAGATAAATAGCTAGATAGATAGATAGATAGATAGATAGATAGATAGATAGATAGATAGATAGATAGATAAATAGATAGATAGATAGGCAGATAGATATATAGATAAATAGATAGCTAGATAGATAAACAGATAGATAGATAGATAAATAGATAGATAGATAGATAGATAGATAGATAGATAGATAGATAGATAGATAGATAGATAAATAGATAGATAGATAGATAGATAGATAGATAGATAGATAAATAGATACACCATACACCTGTGTTCCGGTAGGACCAGATAAAACATTAGCCCAGCACTAATTATTTCCACCACGACTCTGTGTGTCCGCAATGGCCATTTGGGGGGGGGGGGGGGTACGATTGTCTTTATTTATGTGCACTACGGGTCGTAACTCAAAGGTTTGGGTTCACTTCCCACTTGCCCACGGTAGACTGGAAGTTTGAGGGGAAAGGTGAGTGGGGGGGGGGGAGGACTGTAATGCACCGAATCGTGGGGGGTTGGGGGAGTGGGGTTGTGTGGGAGGAAGGGGAGCGGGACCGGACCGTTTTCTTTCAACTTCGATGTTGAATCAAAATTGTTTTTAATTAGTATTTGGGGTGGGGTGGGGTGGGGGTGGGGCTTGTCTTTCTAATGGCTGAAAGAAACAAAAATACACTAACGATGTCATTTAATGTGCATATGTTTGTATGTTGGTTTGTATGTTTGTATGTTGGTTTGTATGTTTGTATGTTGGTTTGTATGTTTGTATGTTGGTTTGTTTTTTTGTATGTTGGTTTGTATGTTTGTATGTTTGTATGTATGTTTGTATGTTGGTTTGTATGTTTGTATGTTGGTTTGTATGTTTTTTATGTTGGTTTGTATGTTTATATGTTGGTTTGTATGTTTGTATGTTGGTTTGTATGTTGGTTTGTATGTGTGTATGTTGGTTTGTATGTTTGTATGTTGATTTGTATGTTGGTTTATATGTTTGTATGTTGGTTTGTATGTTTGCATGTTGGTTTGTATGTTTGTATGTTGGTTTGTATGTTTGTATGTTGGTTTGCTTTTTTTGTGTGTGTGGTTGTATGTTGTTTCTATGTTGGTTCGCATGATTTTTTTAAAATATTGATTTGTATGTTGTTTGTATGTTTGTATGGTGGTTTGTATGCTTGAAACTGTTATAGATTAAATAAGTTTAAATTCAAATAGCACTTCACATTTATTTTATAACATAACATATTATTTCTTTTCTTCAAAGATTACGGTATTGAAGATTTATTTTTAGACTTGTGTAAGGATTGTCATCGGTTCAGTGGTGTAGAGGTGAAGCGGTGATTTGCTAACATAGAGGTCTTAGAGTTACTTTTTACAACCCTGCTATGGGTGCCCGAAACGAGACAATTCCCATGCGTTACTATTTAATCAAGTGGTACTGTGCTGGTGGCACAATCCCAATGTACGAAAGCGTCAACAGATACTAACGAAACTTCTATACCAATACGTTTCTATACCAATATAAAAAAGACAAGTATTTTAAAAAGAAAGCTTTACTATACAGATTAGTATTAGTACAAGTTAACTTCTTAAGTGGACAAGGTGGGACTCTATTTAATAGTTGGTTTTACAGATAACAAAGGCACTTTTGTCTTAGGCAGACATCGAGAAGATGCGTGTTTGTCTAAACACAGTGTTTAAAAAAACAAAACAAAAAAGGAGAAGACCAGAAGACAAGAAACTTCCTTGAGGACGTGATGTAGAGGATGTTACTGCGCTATTTGATATCTCTACTTGAAGACTTCTAGAAACAATTGAAGACTCCGTGCTGAAACCAAAACGCCTGCCGCCGCTATCTTCTGCTCGTGCCGCTTGTTTGCACTCTCCGCTTCCTCGGTGGGGGGAGGGCGCTTTTGATCACAGGTCTTTTGATTTTACAAAGGGGGGCGCAGTTTCGCCCACGGAGAGGGGTCGCGACCCCTGGTCGGATAAACCGCACACATAAACTAGAAGGTGATGTCGTTTTCATTTGCCGCACACGCATCCGTGCATGAGGAGGGGGGAGGAGAGTGTGGTTTTATAAGAGAGAGTGGCGTGTCCCTGGGTGGGTGGTTGATGGCCGTGGAGGGGGCGCCGTGGTCAGGGGGAAGTCAGTAAATGGTGCATTACTCATGCATTGAAATCAACAAAAGAATGAACGCCATGCTTTATGGGCAGCATGCGCTTAATGGAGGTTTAGAGATTGGAGGGGGGGTAAAGAACACACAGGTAAATAGAGAGGGGTGGTATTTGGAGGGGGGAGGGTAAGAGAGACATGGGGAGATGAAGGGAGAGATAGAAAGATGGCATGATAGGAAGAAACAGAAAGAGATATAGAGGAGGGAGAAAGAGATATAGATATCAAGAGAAAGGCAGAGAGAGAGAGAAATAAAAAGATTGTCAATGAGAGAGAAAGAAAGAGAGAGAGGGGTAAGATAACAAGAGAGAATAAATAGAGAAGGGGGAGTTATAGAGAAAAGACACAGTAAAAGAGAAAGGAGAAAGATTGGCGAATATGAATAGAGAATCAGAATTAGAGATAGAGAATCAGTGAGAAAAATTGGCAGAGACGATGATGCAAAAAGAAAAATGGGCAGATGGGAAGAAGTAGAGAGAAAAAAAAGAGTTAAAAATGAGACTTAATTGGAGTAATAGGAATGAAAGAAGAAATAGGACAAGAGGCAGACCGTTATTTTTTTTTTATCTTCATAAGTACAATCAGTATTTATTGCTTATAATTGACTTAATTGACTTGAGTATCTTATAGTCAAACTTTTGTTTATACAGTCAAATAAAGTGTATTTATAACTACATTACGTTGTACACATAAACCTAGAAACACTAGAGGACAGAAGGGCAAAGAGTAAAGTAGTAATAATACGTAAGGCATTAAATTCTGATTTAGAAATACAACCCAATAACAACCTGTTGCAATGCTCAGATAAACATAAGGACAAAAACACCTTCCTCGTCCCTTATGCGACAAAAAATGCATATATATATATAAGTACTCTTTCTTTCCAAGTGGCATCCGGGCATGTAATGGGTTGCCTGAACAAACCAGGAAAACCTGTAATTTAACATCATTAAAAACACAAATAAAGATGCAAGACTAGACTCAGACCACGGATGAGCGTATGACGCAATAATCTTCTTTATAGAAGTAGCACTGTAATATATAAGATAAGATATGGTTGTTTTATTTATCTAGCTTGCACTGAATAAATTGCTTTTTCGGTCTTGCTTTCTGATTTTAAAGTTAAATAGTAATGAGTTTATCACGAAGGTCAATACATGTTTTTAAATTTTTCCTCTCGACAACCATCTGACTTCACTGTGAAATAGTAATTCGACGCGTCCGACTGTTTTCGCAACTGTTTAAAGTAGGTAGGTAATAGGTATGTGATGGGGTTGGTGCAATGATGTCATCACGCCGCGAACTCGAATGCACAGAATAGAGATATATTTATTCTGTGCTCATATGTGAATGTATCTGCATGTGGACTGATAAAATAGGTATTTTCCGGCTGTCTTAGGTGACCCCCATGAAATGGTTATTCAACCCCTATTAAGATTTAACATATAATGTTGGCATATCATTAAAACCATATTCTTTCAATTTCTTTAAAAAAAATTCAGCGTGAATTAGCCCGATATAAAAAAAAATAAAAAAATTAACAAATGCTTACTAAATCAAATCAAGGGAGATAATAGTCCTAATTTTAAAGTCTCTGGGGGCAATGATTTTATTAAACAATTTTTTTTACTACACAATTTGCATTTAAAAAAAAATAAACATTGTACATGCATATACCAGTGCCGGCACTTAAATTGCTAAAAAAAATCGTAAAATAAACAATCAATTAATTAATGATTTTACATTATAAATGTAATTTTTAAAACACCTTTTTAGGTACTAGTTTGTTTTCATTTGTACGCATTTACTTCTTTTAATAGTACATGTCCATTTTCATTCTATAAATGAAACATATCTTTTGAAAGCCTTTTTTTTTTAAGGATTGAAAATTGTAAAGAAAAGAGGAATAGTCTAGGCAACCTAAGGAACGCGTTCCAAACTACTTGGCACTCAGAGCAATGTTCAATGGCACGCGGAAGCCTCCATGGGTGCAATTCAAGTCTTATTTACATAAAATTCAGCGCTAGAGCAGAATGACTGTTAAGATGTTGGCGCGCTGAATGAGCTAGAAATCCTACTTTGGCACTCTATCTTCAAAAGGTTGCATGGCGGTTGGATATGCAAACCACTCAGCTAGGGAGGACAAGCGAGATCGCAAACGCAAATTACGAGACAATAATTAACGAATGTGGATCAGAATCGACACGCACACAGTCTACTTTATTTAATATGTATAGCGATATATTGCATAAGTAAAGTACCCGTTGGACCCAATTGATCATAGGGGCCGGTGAAGCAGCGTTCACCAGTTACTTAGATTGTATACGTAAGGAATAATCCTATAATTTATATTTCTTACCGAGTGGCGTTCGAGCATGTAATGGGTTACCTGAATTAGTTCAGGAAAAACGATTAAAAAAAAACGTGAAATCATCCTTTTTTTTTTAAACGTAGGGGGTAAGTTTTTTTTTTTTTTTTTTTAACATTGAGGATAAGATTTTTTTTTAAATTATAACTTGTGCCTCAACACTAAGACAACGCGAGGGGCCTGGCTTGGGGAGGTAGATAGTGGAGTATAAAAGTGGGGAGAGAGGTAGAGCGAAAAGGGGACAGATATGAAAATAAGATAAAGCAGTGTGAAGGGAAACAAAGTAGACAGAAAAAGAGAGAGATGGGGAGAGAGCGAGAGAGAGAGAGAGAGAGAGACAGAGGGAGAGAGAGAGAGAGAGAGAGAAAGAGAGACAGATATAAAAGAATGCATGCTTTTGTGTTTAAAGTGACCACAAATGAAGATGATTGGCACATGTCAGATGACACATGTCATAGAGATTCACATCTTACTAAGCTAATAACGAAATGCATCTAATTGCCTGCAATGAGCGAATAGTCTTATAAATGACAATCTACTGGATAGAATTAAAAAACATGAAGTTATTCTTGTATGCAATATCAATGACACATGACATCATTAAGCACATGGCATCTGGCGCCGATTCATTCTACGTTAATACACGTGACCGCACTCTCCCCCCCCCTTTTTTGTGCACACACCACTTCATATCATGCCCCCATTATATAACCTGATATGGTGACATCTGACACATGTCATATGTTAGAAATATGCACATTTACCCGGTGGCCTAGCGGTTGAGTGGCACACGGTTGGGTTTGGGGGTCAAATCAAATCTGGACTTATATCTTGAGCTGATCTGGATGTGAGCAGCACCGAACCGATATGGTGACTTGGCTACACTGCGTAGTTCAAGTGTGTTCATCCTCCGAGCCCTAAGAAATTAACCTCGGTTAAGTTTAACTCACTCCGGTGAAGTGAGGTTCACGTTTGGTGTGAGCGCATCCGTGGGAATACACACTAAGGCAGCCTAGCGCTGTGCTGGCCACGCCATCCTTGACCACCATTCTCTAAAGGGAATTTCACCGGATAATTTCCAACACGGGGAAGTAGTAGATATTTGAATGGAGTTACTGTTCACCAAACACATTCCAAGAAGCACTATACGTATCTAATATTACATCGGCACCGGCTAGCAGGGTTAAGGACACGGGTAGGACAAGAACTGGCGGCCCACGGGCTGTAGTTTTGTATGGTAACCTTTAAACACTTGGCCTTAACCAAAAATGTCAACAAATGAGGTCAGGGGTCAACACGGGGGTGTTAACTAAACTAGAGCGAAACTACGGGAGATGATCAAATAAAATGATATTATGAGAATTACATAAAGAGATTCGGTGTCCCGTGTAGAGGGGTGGCGGGTCAACTTCCTGCTTTTATTTTATTCGGTCCAAACTTCATACTACCATAACGACAGAAGGCCCCCTTCTTTATTTGTTCACCACTGCCCCGGGGGTTTAGTAGCCCCTGTCGTCTTATGACCTCCCTTTGTTACGAGGTGTTGGGGGGTGAAAAATGGTTGGCAATAGCCCCGAGGAAATGAGAAAAAGGGGGGGGGGCGGTGTGAGGTAGGCACCTGAGCTGTGAGCGTAATGCTAGAAAAGGGTCCTTGTCCTTTCAGGTTCCTCTCCCACCCCCCTCTTTATTAGTGTGCCCCGGTCAGACAGAAGAATCTGATTTTGATAAGTTTGTAATGAGCTGAGGTGACGCGGCATTGAATAATGAAATTATGAGGCGATCAAATTTAACTCCTCAACTCTTTTTTTGTTTGTTTGTTCTCTCTTTCTTTTGACTCTCTAACGTTGTAATGAATAAAGGCGGAGTTAGATGACCGGGGACTAGCGGAAATACCCGCACGGAACAATGGAGATTCCCGATTTTGATACCGCAACGCAAACAGCTACGTCGCAATGCGAGCACAATCGCAAAAGGCTGTGTGTGTGTGTGGGGGGGGAGGGCTGAGGGAAAGAGTTCCTTGTTTTTTTACCCCGGGCTCAAGTCGGTCACTCGGACCTGTCTTTGTTACCACATAATCGACATAACGCGTGTTTGTTTGCTTGTGTGTGTGTGTGTTTGATTATTAGTCCTGCTGCTCCTACTCCCCCCCACCCCCTCCCTACCTCTCTCCTTATTCATAACAAGCTAACTTCCCCGGCGTTGCCTGGGGGGGGGGGGGGGGATTTTACATGAAATATAATTATTATTTACTGAAGACTTTTAGGAAAGTAATTTAAAATAAATATTGTAATCGGGTTAAAAAAAAAGGCAAGTATTTTTATTTAACAAAATGTTAAGAACTATCACCGTCTCCCGCATGTCTAAAATATAATTAAATATTAGATTTTTCTTTCTGTAAACATTTTAGTAAAGCTTTGAAAAAATTAAATTAAGTTAATCCAAATTGCCCAGCGTTGACCCGGAAGGGGGGGGGGGATTACGTATGCTTTTACAGATAAAAACATTATCAACTACAATGAACAGAAATTTTATAATAATTTTTTAATTATTATTAGACAAGTAAGTGAAAATAAATATTGTAATCGGGTTTTTAGAAAAGCATGTCCTTTTTATTTAACAAAAAGTTATCACTATCCCTGCATGAGACTCGAACACCCGTCTCTCCCGCATGCGTCCAAATTATAATTATTAGATTTTACTTACTGAAAACATTTTAGGAAACCTGAAAGTCCTGAAATTATTTACAATCCTTTAAAAAAAAGTTCTATTAATGGACATTTAAAAAAAAAGTGTAAAAATAAAAAAAAACGTTATCAGTTGGGAATCGAACCCAGATCGCCCTCATGGCAGTCGGATACGCCAACCACTCAGTTAGGGAAGACACATGCCGGAAGCGATATCACAAAAGTAAAATATGAGACAATAAGGTCACGTGTATTTAAAATAACCAATAGGGTTCGGAATCCACACACACACAGTTTACATTATAAATATATGTATGTATGTATATAGAAGATAGAGCCCAGCAGTCTTCCATCACGACGACAGAGGCGCTCACGTGAAGGTAACGAGTTAATAATTTGTGTATGTGCGTAGCCTACAAAGGATTGGCAATGTTGGAGAAGAGGGAGGGGTGGAATCGGGCTCATTAGCATTCGAATCTCGGCGTCTGGTCTTGTGACTTCCGTGTTATTGAAAATAAAGAGTGCATGCAATGATTTAGTTCAACATCTGAAGAGAATTAGTTAAAAAGAGAAAAAAGGTAAGAAGGTGGGCGTATGGGGGGGGGGGGATGATGGTAGAGTTATTATTATCTATCTTATATGTTACAGTGGCTATTACTAAACAGAATATTGTTTCGACCCACGCTTATCCGTGGTTTGACTTTAGCACAACTATGTATGCTTTGATGGAGTACAATTCCAAGAGTAGACATAACATATGTAGAGAGATAGACAGAAGGAAAGAGAGACAGACAGACAGACAAAAAGACAAATAGATAGATAGTTAGATAGATAAATAGAAAGACAGACAAATAGATAGATAGATAGATAGATAAATAGACAGACAGACACATAGATAGTTAGATAGATAAATAGAAAGACAGACAAATAGATAGATAGATAGATAGATAAATAGACAGACAGACACATAGATAGATAGATAGATAAATAGACAGACAGACAAATAGATAGATAGATAAATAGACAGACAGACAAATAAATAGATAGATAGATAGATAGATAGAAAGATAGATAGATAGATAGATAGATAGATAGATAAAAAGATAGATAGATAGATAGATAGATAGATAGATAGAAAGATAGAAAGATATATAGAAAGATAGATAGATAGATAGATAGATAGAAGATAGATAGATAGATAGATAGATAGATAGTTAGAAAGATAGATAGAAAGATAGATAGATAGACAATAATATTTTTTTGTAATTTATAATTAAAGGCGTGTACGACTCAAGCCTAGTACACCAAGGGATTGTTTAACCAGGCGCCTCTCTAATATTTCCCCTAAAACGGATGCAATCTATCTACCAAATCTACCAATCTATCTACCAAATCTATCAATCTATCTACCAAATCTACCAATCTATCAACCAGATCTACCAATCTATCTACCAAATCTACCAATCTATCAACCAAATCTACCAATCTATCTACCAAATCTATCAATCTATCTACCAAATCTACCAATCTATCTACCAAATCTACCAATCTATCTACCAAATCTATCAATCTATCTACCAAATCTACCAATCTATCTACCAAATCTATCAATCTATCTACCAAATCTACCAATCTATCTACCAAATCTATCAATCTATCTACCAAATCTACCAATCTATCTACCAAATCTACCAATCTATCTACCAAATCTATCAATCTATCTACCAAATCTACCAATCTATCTACCAAATCTACCAATCTATCAACCAAATCTACCAATCTATCTACCAAATCTACCAATCTATCTACCAAATCTACCAATCTATCTACCAAATCTACCAATCTATCAACCAAATCTACCAATCTATCAACCAAATCTACCAATCTATCTACCAAATCTATCAATCTATCTACCAAATCTACCAATCTATCAACCAAATCTACCAATCTATCTACCAAATCTACCAATCTATCTACCAAATCTACCAATCTATCTACCAAATCTATCAATCTATCTACCAAATCTATCAATCTATCTACCAAATCTACCAATCTATCAACCAAATCTACCAATCTATCTACCAAATCTATCAATCTATCTACCAAATCTATCAATCTATCTACCAAATCTACCAATCTATCTACCAAATCTATCAATCTATCTACCAAATCTACCAATCTATCTACCAAATCTACCAATCTATCAACCAAATCTTCCAATCTATCTACCAAATCTACCAATCTATCTACCAAATCTACCAATCTATCTACCAAATCTACCAATCTATCTACCAAATCTATCAATCTATCTACCAAATCTACCAATCTATCTACCAAATCTATCAATCTATCTACCAAATCTACCAATCTATCTACCAAATCTACCAATCTATCAACCAAATCTACCAATCTATCTACCAAACCTTGTTAAGACTCAAGGGCAATAATCATTATCAGGGTAGAAAAACGAAACACCAGTATATGAACATTGAAAAGCCATTCATCATGGCTTATCCTGAAATATGGCGCCTGTTCGCTTACGGGTATGGCTTCTAAATCATATTAAACCATTGGTATTGAGTAGTTTGTACTACACTGAACACAAAAAAAAAAAGGAGAAAAAAAATTATTTTTTTTCGATTACTTCTTGTTTTTTTTTCTGCCCACCAGGAAGTTAAAACCCGATTGGTGGAAAATTAATTATTTATATGTAATATGTCATTTGGTTACAAGCCAGGATTTGAACAAAGTCTGAATACTATGTGGGTCACAGTGACCGGGCGACAGCTCGTTCGACTCAAGGTCCTGGTGGTTAGAATTCTAGTGAAGGCTAGTTGTTGTTTTTTTCTGAACTTGAGGGTGTACCTGAGTCTACCCAGCTCTGATGGGTACCTGACATAAGTTGGGGTAAAGTAATAGCGGCTGGGCATTGAACTGACCACATATCCCCTAGTATGCCGTGGCCACAGAAACTGGGGAATCTGCTTCACCGGCCCTATGGATCAATTTGGCCCTACTGGTACTTTACTTTTAAACCTTGTTTTTCTACTGAATCTCTGCCACAATGCTTTTTCTTCTGATCACGAATTTTATTATTATGTTGTTATTATTATTATTGCTTGTTAAAGTTATTATCCTAAATAAAAAAAATGATAATTAGAGCTTCATTAAACTAAACTAGTCCAAACTCCAAATACAAAGACATTTTGTGAGGCTTTTCGCTTCTTAAATTTCAATTATAAACGAAAAATTGAAAAATCGGGAAATTAAAGAAAAAATAGAAAAGAAAAACAGGCCGGGAATAATCTGATAGAGTATTTTCCATGTCGTGGAGGCTAAAGGGTTAAAAGTGGGGCGTGAGGGGGGGGGCGAGTGGTAGGGGGGGTGCGTGAGTGGGCTCCCGGTCATCCATAGTGAAGACGTCACCTTGTGTCATTAGGTCGCTTTGACAAGTTCACTGCCAAACAACGGGGTCAGGTCTGGCCGCTAATAGAATTATGAGGATAGCTGGGGCTAATAATGATGACAACACAGAAATAATGGGAGGAGCGGGGCGCCACTCGCCTCCCCCTCACGGTTCGCAATCTAACCCATTGAACGACGACCTCCCCCCCCCCCCACTGTGACAAAGACACCGGATCGTCACCCCTGGACAATGACGGGGATGTTTTTCCCACCATTTGGCTCGGGATTTGGGGGCTCTTTGACACGCACCCACTCCCCTCCCCACACCCCCACCTGTCTTTCGCCCCCGAGGGTTAAATGAGCGGAGCGAAACATTTGATGAGCAGTGGCGTTACGTCGGGCCCCATCGCGCGTGAGTGATTAGGTCAGGCAATCAGAGCTTGGATCAGTCAGTCCGAACTTAGGTCTTTCTGTTAGAACTTAGGTCTTTCTGTTAGAACATAAGTCTGTCTGACATAACGTAGTTCTTTCTGTTAGAACTTAGGTCTTTCTGTTAGAACTTAGGTCTTTCTGTTAGAACATAAGTCTTTCTGACTTAACGTAGTTCTTTCTCTTCCAAAACTTAGGTCTTTCCGTTAGAACTTAGGTCTTTCTGTTAGAACATAAGTCTTTCTGACTTAACGTAGTTCTTTCTGTTAGAACTTAAGTCTTTCTGTTAGAACTTGGGTCTTTTCTGTTAGAATAGAAGTCTTTCTGACTTAACGTAGTTCTTTCTTTTAGAACATAGTTCAGTCAATCAGCGTAGGTAAGTCTGTCAGATTAGCTCAGTCAATCATAGATTAGGTCAGTCAATCATTTATTAGGTCAGTCAATCATAGATTAGGTCAATCAATCATAGATTAGGTCAGTCAATCATAGATTAGGTCAGTCAATCGTAGATTAGGTCAGTCATAGATTAGGTCAGTCAATCATTGACTAGGTCAGTCAATCATAGATTGGGCCAGTCAATCATAGATTAGTTCAGTCAATCATAGATTAGGTCAGTCAATCATAGATTAGGTCAGTCAATCATAGATTAGGTCAGTGAATCATAGATTAGCTCAGTGAATCATATATTAGGTCAGTTAATCATAGATTAGGTCAGTCAATCATAGATTAGGTCAGTCAATCATAGATTAGGTCAGTGAATCATAGATTAGCTCAGTGAATCATATATTAGGTCAGTTAATCATAGATTAGGTCAGTCAATCATAGATTAGGTCAATCAATCATAGATTAGGTCAGTCAATCATAGATTAGATCAGTCAATCATAGATTAGGTCAATCAATCATAGATTAGGTCAGTTAATCATATATTAGGTCAGTCAATCATATATTTGGTCAGTCAATCATAGATTAGGTCAGTCAATCATAGATTAGGTCAATAAATCATAGATTAGGTCAGTTAATCATAGATTAGGTCAGTCAATCATAGATTAGGTCAGTTAATCATAGATTAGGTCAGTCAATCATATATTAGGTCAGTCAATCATATATTAGGTCAGTCAATCATAGATTAGGTCAGTCAATCATAGATTAGGTCAATCAATCATAGATTAGGTCAGTTAATCATAGATTAGGTCAGTCAATCATATATTAGGTCAGTCGATCATAGATTAGGTCAGTCAATCATATATTAGGTCAGTCAATCATAGATTAGGTCATTCAATCATAGATTAGGTCAGTCAATCATAGATTAGGTCAGTCAATCATAGATAAGGTCAGTTAATCATAGATTAGGTCAGTTAATTATAGATTAGGTCAATCAATTACAGCTTAGGTCAGAGAATTAGACTATAGATCAGTCAGTCAGAACAAAAGTTAGCATAGCTAAGCTCAGTACGTCAGGGCTCAGATAAGAATCAGAGCCTAGGCCAGTCGATAAGAATATCAATCGGTAAATCAAAACTAGAGGAGTCAATCAGAACACAGGACATTCAGAGCTTAGGACAGTCAATCAGAACACAGGACATTCAGAGCTTAGGACAGTCAATCAGAACACAGGACATTCAGAGCTTAGGACAGTCAATCAGAACACAGGACATTCAGAGCTTAGGACAGTCAATCAGAACACAGGACATTCAGAGCTTAGGTCAGTCAATCAGAACACAGGACATTCAGAGCTTAGGTCAGTAGATCAGATCTGTAGATTTGATCTAGTTGTCAAATCATGTATCGATCTATCGGGACTAACCCTCACGCAATCAGAACTGGCCACACATAGATTATTAATTATACCATTGGATGATTAGACTATAGTTATATTCCTGATAGTAACTGTAATAAACTTTGCTGCTCTTTTATTCCTTGGTCTAGTTGATGGAGCCTGAATAAAAGAAAACAATTCCAGTCGGCCCCAACGAATGAAACAAATTTCAAGTAACAATAAATTTTACAGTTTATGTTACATCCGTAAAAAAAAATAATAATATTTATACAAATTATCATGTCAAATTTATTTTTACAAATCAACTTGGAGATTGTTTTTATCGTAATGACCTGGAAAAATCAGTCGGAAAACGAAGTTTTATTTTTTTTTTTATATTATATTGATATTGTACAATGAATCCAATTGTTTGTTCTTGTTTGATTTTTTTCCTGTTTCTTTGGCAAACAATATTATTCATTTGCATGTCTATTTAAAATTTAAAACAATGCTCTACGTTTTTTTTTACATCGTTTTTTTTTTAATTAATCGATTGTCGTCTGCTTTAACAAAATGTTGGCGGGGGTAGGGAGGGGAACCAAGTATCCAGCTTCGGCAGCCTACAACACACACACATACACACACATACACAAGCACGCACGCGCGAACACCCGTGAGACAAAAAAAAAATCTGGCCAAACATCAATCTTTCTCTTAACTCCGCCGGACTGGCCAGGTAACAGTCAAATTCATATTTGCCAGATAATATCCTTTAATCGCGAGAGTGAGACGTCGTGGCAGACGGCAAAGATCAATACGCAAAAAGAAACACACACACATCAAAATCCAACATAGAAACAGAACACACAGACACACAAAAAAACTAGTTTTCAATCCAACACACAGGATGACCTATCACATTGGAAACACATAAATAAATATATAAAAAACTAGATAGAAAAAAAAAATGGAGGAAAGTAAAAAGAGAAAAAAAAAATCAAACATCTCCTTGTTAACGCTTGATGTTTCAAACATCATGATGTTCTTGTCTAATGCCTCTTCCCCCCCCCCCCTCCCTATCAGTTTATGAGTATATCGCGTGCACGGGGCCTTTGCCAATAGTACTCTCTCCCTGGCTGGCGGCCGTCGGAGGTGGCCGGGGGAGGGGAAGTGGGGGAGTTGGGTTATGGGGAGTGGGGGGGAGGCGGGCGTTGGAGAGGGGTCCGGTTGGGGGGGGGGGGTGGTTCGGAAGGATGACAGTGTTAGTGTTTTAATATTGGATAACGGACAAGGAGTCGAGTCGGTGGTCTCAGACCGACATATTAAATAAAATTTATTGGGTCATACATCAATTTTAGCCGAATTACATTATGGGGTGGGGTGGGGGGGGGGGGGATTAAATGTGGCCCGGAAAGGATGGGAAATGGAGTAGGGAGGGAGGGAGGGAGGCGTAGAACGAGATGGTAGGTTAAACAAAAGGGTGGGGAGGGAGGGTAGCTAGGGGAGGAGAAAATATTTCCTGTTTAGTATTGACAAGAGTGTAAGTGTAATGGAACGATCTTGTCAGGGGATGGCTGTTGTTACACGTGACCTCTCCCTTGTACAGGATAGAATGATGTCACAAAGTTGTTGACGCCGTTGTTGTAAGTGTTACACTTCTGTCACAAAATATCCCAACTTTTCATGTAATTCTTTGCGTCACAAAATATACCAACTTTTCATGTTATTATTTGCGTCTTTGCCGATTTTAAATGACTTCTATAAAATGTCTGATTTCAAATGACTTCTATAAAATGTCAATTTCAAAGAACTTCTTTAAAATGTCGTCTGATTTCAAATGACTTCTATAAAAAATCGTCTGCTTTCAAATGACTTCTATGAAATGTCTGGTTTCAAATGACTTCTATAAAATGTCTGATTTCAAATGACTTCTATAATAATGTCGTCTGCTTTCAAATGACTTCTATAAAATGTCTGATTTCAAATGACTTCTATAATAATGTCTGATTTCAAATGACTCCTATAATAATGTCGTCTGCTTTTAAATGACTTCTATAAAAATGTCCAATGATATCGCCTTTGTTCTCAGCTAATCGATTACGTAATTATTGTTTGTATTACCTGTGCGATTATTTTTCATTTGATTTCTATTCCCATTGGAACTGTGAGTATCGCTTTGTGCTAGTGATTAGACTATCACACATCCGGTTGTCGGTGTTGTTTAAACAACACGTTATACAGTTGACATCTTCTAGTTCACGTATAATTTAACCTGTTTCCATCTAGGTTTTTTTGAGTGTAAACCCAACATCATTTAAAAACACTTATCAAAATGCAAGACTAGACTCAAACCACGGATAAACGTAGGTACGCAATAATTTACTATTTAGAAGTAGCGTCTGTAATATATAAGATACCAAGATAAGATAGATATTGGTGTGTTGAATTTATGTGCAGAGTTTGAGAATGTTGAAGCAATATGGTCAACATATAATAACGGTAATATTTACAGTATTCAATTTGTAAAGCCTACATACTACTGTATAATGAAGGGATCGGCAACGTACGTAAAGCATGGCAGACTTGGCACGCATAACTATTTTTTCAATGGCACGCGGATGACCCTCAAAAAGCAATTCAAGTTTCTTCTTCAAGAAATTGAGTACTAGACCGCATGACTTTCAGGATGTTGGCACTCTGAGTGTATTAGAAATCCTACTTTGGCACTCTAGTATCAAAAGGTTGCCGACCCTTGTACTAGACTAGACCTTCGAAGAAATCTAACTAGACCATCAGATAAATCTAACTAGACCATCAGATAAATCTAACTAGACCATCAGATAAATCTAACTAGACCATCAGATAAATCTAACTAGACCATCAGATAAATCTAACTAGACCATAAGATAAATCTAACTAGACCATCAGATAAATCTAACTAGACCATCAGATAAATCTAACTAGACGATCAGATAAATCTAACTAGACCATCAGATAAATCTAACTAGACCATCAGATAAATCTAACTAGACCATCAGATAAATCTAACTAGATCATCAGATAAATCTAACTAGACCATCAGATAAATCTAACTAGACCATCAGATAAATCTAACTAGACCATCAGATAAATCTAACTAGACCATCAGATAAATCTAACTAGATCATCAGATAAATCTAACTAGACCATCAGATAAATCTAACTAGACCATCAGATAAATCTAACTAGACCATCAGATAAATCTAACTAGATCATCAGATAAATCTAACTAGACCATCAGATAAATCTAACTAGACCATCAGATAAATCTAACTAGACCATCAGAGAAATCTAACAAGACCATCAGATAATTATAACTAGACCATCAGATAAATCTAACTAGATCATCAGATAAATCTAACTAGATAAATCTAACTAGACCATCAGATAAATCTAACTAGATCATCAGATAAATCTAACTAGATCATCAGATAAATCTAACTAGACCATCAGATAAATCTAACTAGACCATCAGATAAATCTAACTAGATCATCAGATAAATCTAACTAGACCATCAGGGAAATCTAACTAGATCATCAGAAAAATCTAACTAGATCATCAGATAAATCTAACTAGATCATCAGATAAATCTAACTAGACCATCAGAGAAATCTAACTAGATCATCAGAGAAATCTAACTAGACCATCAGATAAATCTAACTAGATCATCAGGGAAATCTAACTAGACCATCAGATAAATCTAACTAGATACTCAGATAAATCTAACTAGACCTTCAGAGAAATCTCACTAGACCATCAGATAAATCTAACTAGACCATCAGATAAATATATCTCGACCATCAGAGAAATCTAACTCGACCATCAGAGAAATCTAACTAGACCATCAGGGAAATCTAACTAGACCATCAGATAAATCTAACTAGATCATCATATAAATCTAACTAGACCTTCAGAGAAATCTCACTAGACCATCAGATAAATCTAACTAGACCATCAGAGAAATCTTACTAGACCATCAGAGAAATCTCACTAGACCTTCAGAGAAATCTCACTAGACCATCAGATAAATCTAACTAGACCATCAGAGAAATCTCATTAGACCATCAGATAAATCTAACTAGACCTTCAGAGAAATCTCACTAGACCATCAGATAAATCTAACTAGACCATCAGAGAAATCTCACTAGACCATCAGATAAATCTAACTAGACCATCAGAGAAATCTCATTAGACCATCAGAGAAATCTAACTAGACCTTCAGAGAAATCTCACTAGACCATCAGATAAATCTAACTAGACCATCAGAGAAATCTCACTAGACCATCAGATAAATCTAACTAGACCTTCAGAGAAATCTAAATCTCACTAGACCATCAGATAAATCTCACTAGACCATCAGAGAAATCTCACTAGACCATCAGATAAATCTAACTAGACCATCAGATAAATCTAACTAGACCATCAGATAAATCTAACTAGACCATCAGATAAATCTCACTAGACCATCAGATAAATCTAACTAGACCATCAGAGAAATCTAACTAGACCTTCAGAGAAATCTCACTAGACCATCAGATAAATCTCACTAGACCATCAGAGAAATCTCACTAGACCATCAGATAAATCTAACTAGACCTTCAGAGAAATCTCACTAGACCATCAGAGAAATCTAACTAGATCATCAGATAAATCTAATTAGACCATCAGATAAATCTAACTAGACCATCAGAGAAATCTAATTAGACCATCAGATAAATCTAACTAGACCATCAGAGAAATCTAATTAGACCATCAGATAAATCTAACTAGACCATCAAAGAAATCTAATTAGACCATCAGATAAATCTCACTAGATCATCAGATAAATCTAATTAGACCATCAGATAAATCTAATTAGACCATCAGAGAAATCTAACTAGATCATCAGATAAATCTAACTAGATCATCAGAGAAATCTCACTAGACCATCAGATAAATCTCACTAGACCATCAGATAAATCTAACGACCATCAGAGAAATCTAACTAGACCTTCAGAGAAATCTCACTAGACCATCAGATAAATCTAACTAGACCATCAGAGAAATCTCACTAGACCATCAGAGAAATCTCACTAGACCATCAGATAAATCTCACTAGACCATCAGATAAATCTAACGACCATCAGAGAAATCTAACTAGACCATCAGAGAAATCTAACTAGACCATCAGATAAATCTAACTAGACCATCAGATAAATCTCACTAGACCATCAGATAAATCTAACGACCATCAGAGAAATCTAACTAGACCTTCAGAGAAATCTCACTAGACCATCAGATAAATCTAACTAGACCATCAGAGAAATCTCACTAGACCATCAGAGAAATCTAACTAGACCATCAGAGAAATCTAACTAGACCTTCAGAGAAATCTCACTAGACCATCAGAGAAATCTCACTAGACCATCAGATAAATCTAATTAGACCATCAGAGAAATCTCACTAGACCATCAGATAAATCTCACTAGACCATCAGATAAATCTAACGACCATCAGAGAAATCTAACTAGACCTTCAGAGAAATCTCACTAGACCATCAGATAAATCTAACTAGACCTTCAGAGAAATCTCACTAGACCATCAGAGAAATCTAACTAGACCTTCAGAGAAATCTCACTAGACCTTCAGAGAAATCTCACTAGACCATCAGATAAATCTAACTAGACCTTCAGAGAAATCTCACTAGATCATCAGAGAAATCTCACTAGACCATCAGATAAATCTCACTAGACCATCAGATAAATCTAACGACCATCAGAGAAATCTAACTAGACCTTCAGAGAAATCTCACTAGACCATCAGATAAATCTAACTAGACCATCAGAGAAATCTAACTAGACCATCAGAGAAATCTCACTAGACCATCAGAGAAATCTCACTAGACCTTCAGAGAAATCTCACTAGACCATCAGAGAAATCTCACTAGACCATCAGATAAATCTAATTAGACCATCAGAGAAATCTCACTAGACCATCAGATAAATCTCACTAGACCATCAGATAAATCTAACGACCATCAGAGAAATCTAACTAGACCTTCAGAGAAATCTCACTAGACCATCAGATAAATCTAACTAGACCTTCAGAGAAATCTCACTAGACCATCAGAGAAATCTAACTAGACCTTCAGAGAAATCTCACTAGACCTTCAGAGAAATCTCACTAGACCATCAGATAAATCTAACTAGATCTTCAGAGAAATCTCACTAGACCATCAGATAAATCTAACTAGACCTTCAGAGAAATCTCACTAGATCATCAGAGAAATCTATCTAGACTGTAGACCATCAGAGTATTCCAACTAGACCAAAAGAGGAATCTAACCAGACAGTATTGAGACACTGTTCTCGCAACAGACACCTCCAAGATCAATGTTAAATAATTATCGAATTTCTAATATTCCAACGTGTGTTAACGCTAAGATTCATTTTCTTTTATTTCTTTCGGCTTACTTCTAGTTAAAGCTCATCGGTTTTTGTTTTTTTAGTTCAACCGAAACGACCCACGTGATTTCATTTAACCAATCATATATTTCACTCTCAGCCCCCCCCCCCCCCCCATATCCTGTAACGATAGAATGTCACATCAACTCCAATTAAACCTTTCTTTTTTTGTGTGTGTTTTGTTCAACTTTGTGAGTAGTTTCCCTTCTTTTCCTTTTATTATGATTCTGCCTCATACACTACTCACATTTTCCCTACGTTTTTCCGTAATATGACCGGGTCTACTTAGTGGTATACCTGGGTTGAAAAGCGGGGAGGGGGTGGGGCTTAGAGCGGGAGGGGAGGATCAAAGGGTCCCTGGTTTGTTGATTCCCTAAAAGCTCTGTAATAACTAACACACAGAGAGAGAGGATGGACATGAATGAATGAGTTTGTTTTGATGGCGTATTTTAATAAATGTTTCCACAAGGGGAGAGAAGTTAGGAGGAATAACTCCGTCGTGTTTCTGACAAATAAACATTACTTTAGGGTCCCCACGCCCGATGCATTATATGTTGTAAACACGATAGAAACCGCTGTATAAATCTCACAACATACCCTCCCTCTACCCACACCCGGCACCCTGCATCCACCAGCCAACCACCCTCCCCCTGTTTCCATCATCTTGTCTCCTTGTCCTTCCCCCCTCCCTCTAGTAACATCCAGCACACACACACACACACAATCACACACCTTTAGTCTCCCCCCACCTCCCCAGGTCTGCCGTGAAAATTTATAGTCGGACGTGTCGCTAATAACTACAGCGGAGACACTTTATTGAAAGCAAGCACTATTTATGATTAATTAATGTTTGGCTGCGGCATCCATTAAGGTGCGCCGGCGCTCGCATCGATCCTCCCCCCCCCCACCTCCGTTTATTTGCCGCCCCACCCGCAACCCCTCCCTCCCCTCCACTCTCATCACAGTAACAGCAATTAAAAAACAAAAAACTTTTGATTTTTAATTCTGACACTCTCTTCACAAACATTATTTTTGTTTTTATTGTATCGGAATTTTTTTTCATCCAACTTTTTATTCTTTCAACCCCCCCCCCCCCCCCGCCCCCACCAACAATTTAGCCACCCCTACTCCCTTTCCCGCTGTTTACTTTGAAATAATAACCAACAAAAAAAAATCGTTGATGATAAACGGACGATGAATTAAAATAGATATTTCAGGGCTGAGAGACGACGATTGTGTAAATTGTGACCGCCATATTCATTTAGCTTCAGTCAATAGACGCGGAAAAAGGAGGGGGGGGGGGGAGAGAAAAACAATTATCATAATAATCTATTTGGAAAAATTTCTATAAGGCCACACTGGCAAGTGAGTCAACAAATTTGTGAAGAGCTGGAGAGAGATGGAAAAAATAAAATTATTGTTCACAAAAATCTGGCTCGCTTAGAAACACAACAATTTAAAATTAAACGATCGTTTGTTGTTGTTGTTTTTTTTTTTTCATTGGCTGCGGCAATTATGTTTGGTCGTCTGCAATGGTTATTTTTGTGTATTGTTTTTGGCGCCATTGTTTAGTTCTTTCACACATTTGATGGTTTTCTTTCATTATTATTTATAAACGTTTTCTGTGATAGTAGTTTTGTAAATGTTTTCATTGTCTGATTTTAATTTGTTTTTTGTTTTTTTTTCACACCAATTTTACAGATTTTCATCGCCATCTTTGAACATTTCGTAATATTTTTAAGCATTCGTGCAAAGTCGGCGATTGGCTATTCAAGTGTAACGGGAGTAAGGGGGATGTTGCTTCGACGGTAAGGTCACAAATAGCTTTATTTTTTTACTTAAGAATAATAAAAAAAAAAAGTAAATAAAGTTAAATAATAATAATAATGACATTTTTATAGCGTTGCCAACAAACATAGTTCAAGCTCAGAGCGCATAGAAGTACCTGGCAGACCAAATCCATAGCGCCGGTGAGGCAGCGTTCACCAGTTTCTGGGGCCACGGCCCACGGCATACTAGCGGATGTGTGGCCAGAACAACGCCCAGCCGCCTTTACTTTAGCCCAACTAATGTCAGGTACCCATCAAGAGCTGGGTAGAATCAGTGACACCCTCGAGTCCATGGAAAAAAATCCTAGCCTTAACCAAAATTCATAAATGCGGGCTACTGGGCATTGTTCTGGCAACACAAACTCCTAGTATGCCGTGACCTAAGAAACTGGTGTACGATGCTCTCCCCGGCCCTAAGGATCAATTGGGTCCGACGGGTACTTTACTTTTATGTCTTTGCATGACTAAAGTTTATAAAAGCTAGGATTTGTTTATTTACTATTCGCAAATATAGGTGTATAGGTTAGCTTTGCTTTAAGAAAAAGTAATGTCGGATTAGCTGCTGGTGTATCTGTCAAAGTCGTAGGTTTACGTCCTCACATGTAATCGTGCTTGCCGTTTGCCGCATACAAAGTTTCTAGCATTTCAAGAATGCGGGCCACTAACAAGACAACCTCGTGTTCATTGGGGGGAGGAGGATGTGGAAAAGGAGGGGGGGGGCGGCAAGATAATCATCCGGCACGCGATCAGGATTACCCCGGAATAAAACGCCCCGTTTATTGACATTCCCTCCCCTCACTCCCCCTCCCTTCCTCCTTGCCCGTCATGATCAGAGCGACCTAAAACTTCTGGAGATATAATAAAGATATATCCGGTGCAAATGATGCTTTTAGCAAACGGCGGGAAATAAAAGGACCGAGTAACACGAGCCTTTCATATTGGTGTTTCCCCAGCGTTGACCTACGGCAGCGAGTCTCACAATGGCAGGAGCAGGCATACAACAGAATACAACTTTTCTGTTTGCGTGAAAACAAAGCCTGTTCTCTTAGAAACACTTCTGGTGGCATAGCATTTTCTTTTGTTGAAGTTCTGTCTGTAATAGTTTATCACACAAAAAAATTGATTGTATTAAAAGTATCCCGTCGGACCAAATTGATCAGTGAAGCTGCGTTCACCAGTTTCTGTGGCCACGGCATACAAGGTGATTGTGTGGCCAGCACTATGCACAGCCGCCTTTACTTTACCCCAACTAAGGTCAGGTACCCATCAGAGCTGGGTAGACTCAGGGGCACCCTCAGATCCTGGGAAAAAAATCTTTGCTTTACCTCAAATGTTGTTTCAAACATAACATTTTAGAAACTATAATTAGTAACAGATTAATTGATTTGTGTGTGACTGTGTGTTTCACCGGTAGACAGTTGACGTGGGCCCGTTAAACCAGCAAAAAGCAGGAGCGGGAAAGCAGCATCAATGCTAATGACTTGCTTGACTCAATCACATATATCCCCATCGGAGCATTGGGCCACAACCACACTTCTCCATTTGTCTCTCAGGGCGGCTCCATTCAGTTGTGTCCATGTGAGGCCAACAGCCTTCGCCCTCTGTCTTACTTACGACCGACCTCCGCCAGGTCTGCTTGGGTATGACCACTTTACTCTTCCCCCCCCCCCTGTGGATTCCAGTCAAGCGTATGTTTTGACACACTGTCACTGTTCTCAAAGTGTGTTCAATCCACTTCCGCTTACGGCTTTTTGAATGTTATTGTCGATGGGTTTTGATCTAGGGATGTATAATTAAATAAATAAATAATGGGGAAGTGTGAGTGAATCAAGTGACAAGAATCAAGGCAAAGCCTCCAACGAATGACGTACAAAGCTAGCAGGTTGACATGCACGGAAGTTGTTCTAGGGCCTTTGAATCAAAATGTCTAGAATCGTTCCATATGCAGAATATTATGCAAAAACCACGAGGCGTCTCCAAGGACGTTCAAACTTGAGGCATATCAACATATTGAGAACCCCCCCCCCCCTCCCTTCCAGCCCACACTATCTCATTTCCATCGTCCGCAACAAATAAACATCTTCGGCTCCGAAAAGTTTTGAAGCTTTGACCGCAAAACTGGAATCGGCTCCCATGGAAAGATTTCGAGAACGATACATCTGTCCTTCTCTCCCCGGTGTGATGAGAGCCCCCCCCCCCCCCTCTTGACTCCGCCCCTGCATCTTCGCTATCTGGTGCCCGATCATAACGCAGTATTTGGTGTTTCGGGTTTTCATAATGCTTCAATGGCGTGATGTTCTCCGATAACATTAGACGGACAGCCGGAAGACCGGAAGCCGTATTGTCTGTGTCCTCTATAAAGCTAATTACCCTGACTTTACATTGCTTAGTTGTGTTCATTATTCAAGCTGAGGTTTTCTCTTTGTTTTTGTAGTTTTTTTTGTGTTTTTTGTTTCAGAAACTGTTTGTATTCTATGTGGAGATAAAAACACAAATATGTTGTTTCTTATTTAGATGGATCTGTTTGTGTTGTATTAAGAGGTTTATAAAAAAAAATTTCTTCAACTGTAGTTTTTAAATTTCTTCTTTGTTTCTGGAATTTTAATTTAAAGAAACAATAAAGTTTCTATATATAAATATAATATTTATATATAGTAATATAATATCTATCTCTATATCCATATATCTATCAACATGTTTGGTTGTCTGTCTATCTGTCGGTCTGTAAAGCAAGTCTTGTTTGCGATGGTAAGGAAAAAATAATATTTTCTATCTGTTTAACTCTTCACTATTTTTTTCTATCTGTATAAGACTATTAGACAATATTTAAAAAAAACGAAATTCTTTAGATATTTTATAGCTTACAGATAAACGTAGTTAAATTTTTTTACTTTCATTCTATTTAGTTTTGGTCTTGTTTTTTTTGGAAAGGATGATATAAGCCTTTATATTGGGGCACGTTGGCCTTGTACAAGTGCGTTCGGCTGGCGTACCGATGATCCTGGGTTCGAATCCTGCTAAAGGCTAGAATTTGTTATCTACCGTATATACTCGCGTATAAGTCGCACCGGTGTATAAGTCGCACCCCTAGTTTTTGTCGAAATTTTCTGTAAAAAAAAGTGCGACTTATACGCGAGTATATACGGTAGTTTAAAAGGATGTCCCTGAATCCACCTGTCCCTTGTGGCTACCTGATTTTGGCTGGGGTAAAGTAAAGACGTCTGGGCATTAACAATCCTCCTAGTATGCCGTGGTCATAGAAACTGGTTCACTGGCCCTATGGATCAATTCGCTCCGACGGGATACTTACAAATATCTTCACTAGACTGTGACCATAATGGGGGTTATATTCTAATAACTGCTGACTCAGAAAATGAAAAAGGAACAGTGACCCTTGACCTCTATGGCTCTATGTTTTTATTTCTGGTTTTGGTTACTGGAAACTTGTTTGGGTGGATAGGGATGTGTTTGGGGAGAGGGGGCGGGGTGGGAATCGTGCCCCCGCATGAAAGACTCAATCAAAGACCGCTTGCTGCACGGCCTCAACCAGCGTCCAGCAGTTGACCAGCGTCCATTGCGCTGACCAGTAGTGGTCAGAGGCTCACGCACCTCTTGTTTAAAACCAGAACTCTTTTGTTTTTAAATTCTACAGGACTCTGGCGAGGTCACGTCCACACACAGATTTACATGCGACCTCCTCACACTGACCTCCGAGTACTTCGATCCTACCCCCACCCCCTCCCCAAATCCAGTCCGGACCATCCCTGTCTGCCCCCGCACCCCCCCCCCACCTCCTTCCTACCCTCCTATTCAGCATCGCATTGTAAAATATATAACATGGCAATGAGCCGTGTATTTCGGAGCAAATATATAAATTTAAAGAGAGATGAAAAAAAGATACAATGAAATAGACCCGTTTGTAATGGATGTAATGTATTAGGCACGTATGTAATTGATGTATCATACCCTTATGAAATTGGTGTAATGTATTAGACCCTATGTGTAGGCCCTAATCGCTGCAATGCAATATGTAATGTAATGGGTTTAATACCAACGTAAGTCGCACCCTATTTTGGCTTATTAACGTTTTCGCCAATCCTCTTGTGGATTTGTTTTTGTGTTTCAATGTAGAGAATGTAGACTTCTAAATAACATGGACATCAACTGGGGTAGGCGCGCCACTCTCCCTAGAAATCAATTATTGTGCACTATTTAAAACAAAAGCGAATATAACTAAATAACTGCATATTATGCCATTTTAAAAGTGTATATTTACAGGCATGTCCCCACTCGAGGAATAATTTCTATCTCTGCATATGTATGTAGATCTGGTGGGCCTTTTGTTTTATTCATTCTACGCCCCTTAAAAAGAAAACTTTATGTTTAAAACAGTTCATTGTATGTAAAGTTATTGAAACTGTGTGCTTTCAAATTATTATTAGGCTATTTGCGTTTGTCGGAAACTTTAAAATTCTAATGATTTCAGATTTAAAACTTTGAATAAAACGTTTGAATGGGTTGATACAATGAATGCATGATTATCATGATAATAAAAACAATCAATGCATGAGTATCATGATAATAAATTCAACACCTGCCTCTTTTTTTTTTTAAATATATGATTTTTAAAAATGTCAGATTTTGCATATTTATTATTGAGAATATTTCCTTGGATGTGATAGTACAATGCCGTTGGTTACATTTGGCTATGACCTCTGACCTGAGACTCAATAGACGACAGACGGGAAATCAGGATCACGCGCTAGGCGTCAGCTCAATGCGCGCTAATCTGGTGTCTTCGAGAATAGCATGCGCTCACCGCCGTCGACCCTCCCCCCCCCCCCACCCCAATCCGCCGCCATCCACTCCAAAATACGTTTGAACAATGGGCTGTATGGAAATATCGGCCTACATTTAATTTGTGTATTATTGTTTGTGTAGAGACGAGACGAGAATCTTGAGGTGTTAAATGTTTTGTGTGTGTGTGTGTTGTAGCCGCGGTGGGGGGTTAACACGGAGAAAGAGAGGGAGAGAAGGGAGGGAGGGGAAGATGAAGGGTGGGTGACAGTGGAGAAGGGGAAAGACATACGACGATATAGGGGGGGGGGAGAGAGAGTGAAATAAAGAGAGGTAAGGAGGAGGGGGTAGAGTGGAAAAGAGAGAGAAAGGAGGAGCTATGGATAGATGAGAGAGAGAGAGGGCCTGAGGGTGAAAGAGAGAGAGAGAGAGTGAGAGGAAATCAAGAGGGGTAGACAGAAGTGGAGAATGAAAGAGGGAGGTAGAAAAGGAGAGAACTGGATAGGGTAAGTGGGAGAGTGGGAGAAAGAGAGGGCGGGCATGATGATGGAGGAAGTACAAGGGAGAAAAGTGAGGAGAAAATGAAAATAGAGAGAGAGAGAGAGATCTGGAGAGAGTGGGAGAAAGAGAATTGTGTATACAGGAGAAAAGTGACAGGGAAAAGAAGCGGGGAAAATGTCGTGGGGGGGGAATAGCAAAAGAGCGAGAGACTGGAAAAGAGGGGATGAGAGAGGTTGTAAAATGATATGGAGCTGGAGAGAGAGTGGAAGAGAAGGGGAGAGGGGTTGACAGAGAGGGAGTTTGTAAAGAGAAAGAGAGAGAGGAGAAAGAGAGGGAGAGAAAGAGGGAAGAAGGGAGAGTGGCGGGAGCGAGAGGACGAGCGAGTGAGTGAAAGAGGAAAAGATGGGGAGAAAGAGGAAGGCATACAGCGAGAGAGGAGAAAGAGAGTGAAAGAGAAAGGGGGCAGGAGACAAAAAAAAAAAGAGACTCCTGCTAGAACAATCGTTTCATGTTACATACAAATCAGCAGACTAACTGTAATAATAATAATGTATAATAATTGTTTATTATAAAAGTTAAACTGACGTAATTATTTTATTTCCATTTCAAATTATTTGTTATTTTTTAAACACAAAAATGAAACAGGTTTGCAAGAACACACTCACACAGAGGCGCGAACTCCTCGTTGACTTTCTGCACAGACTACGAGTTCAACAAAGACCCACGCGATCATATATTATCTTCTTCTTTCATACCTTCATACGACGTCTCACCCAGATTTTAATTCCTTTATAATATTCCAATTGTAAAAATATGAATTTTGAATGGCGCGAATAAAAAAAAAAGACGGAATATTTTGGTAGCGAATTCCAAACTGGCCTTTTTTTATTTTTTTTCCTTTTGCAAGAGAAGTCGCGAGTAGCAGACGATCTTCTGCTTGTTTCTCCCCCCCCCCCCCCCCCCCCCATTGAAAAAGACGTTCGCGCCACGCACAATATAACAAACAAACAAACAAACAAAATAGGAAAGTAACGTTTGTGCCTCGTTGACTAAGCTCTACGCGTGTTTGGACAATACAACTTCTCGACTCCCCTATAGGCGCCTCACCCCCAACCCCTCGCCACACTTCCCTGTCCAACCACCTTCTCGTCCAAAACTGTATCTTATCTTATCTCAGGGGTCGGGAACCCTTTTGTCTGAGAGAGCCATGGATACCACTTATTTTGAAAAGTAATTCTGTGAGAGCAATACTTTATGTTTAAAACTAAAAATTCAAGTAAATGTGTGCATTTTGTGTAATTTCAACACTAAAAGTACAATAATTATGTCTCTGAATTCTTCTGATGCTGAGCTGCAGTAGACTTTAGCTCATGTGTAGAATGAAATATTGATATGTAGATCAAAAAGTCTAAAAAAAAATATTGTTTTAAATAATCGAACATTTGTCAGCGAGCCAGATGCAGCCATCAAAAGAGCCACATCTGGGTCGCGAGCCATGGGTTCCCGACCCCTGTCTTATCTTATACATTACAGACGCTCCTTCTATACAGAAGATTTTTGCTTCCTACGTTCATCCGCGGACCGAGTCTAGCCTTGCATCTTTATTAATGTTTTAAGTGATGTTAAGTTGCTGGTTTTCCTGGTTAGTTCGGGTAACCCATTCCATGCCCGAATGACTTTCGCATAAGGTATAAGGAAAGTGTTTTTGTCCTTATGTTAACATCATTTTCAGTGCAGGAGAGAGAAAGAGAGAGAGAGAGGGAGAGAAGAAGGGGGGGGGGATTCCGTCGAACTCTCAATATATAAAACTTTTACACAAAAACAACACCAGCAATGACCAGACCATATTGACAAAATATAAATGATTAATTTTTATTGACTAAAAAAACTTAGGAAAGATAGAAAAAAAAATCATGAAAATCTTGACAAATATAAAGATAAAAAAATAATCATGTAAAAAAAAAAGGGGGGGGGGGTGATTTTTAAAGTTTTAAGCGGGGAAAAGGAAGCCAGATCACCTGCAATGCATGTCGGGAAGGATGTTAACCACTTTGCAATGGAGAGAACACATTCAAGGTGGCGAGATCGCAAATGGCACATGTATTTCAATTAACCAATGGGAATCGGCTTTGACACATATAGGTACATATATATATAATATATATATATATATATAGGTGACACATATGGACTCATCACATTGTAGGTTGTTTTTTCCCTCCCCATTCTCATTGACGTTTGATGCTTCACGACTTACGGACTGTTGGTCACCAGTAACATATTACTGATTGGTGACTATTCGCTAAACCAGCGTCACAATTGAAAAACGCTCATGCCACAAATACAATGAAATGAATGCGCGTCGAAATTTCATAATTGTACGTCACAATTAAAAAACTGAATACTAGTTGTTGTTTTTTTAAATCAGTCGCAAAAACATAAACCATAATATAACAAAGTAAAATAACTTTAGGTCTAATTGATAACTTCGAGCTAAATGAGTAACAAATAGAATGTAAATAAAATAAGCTAACTTGTATGTTACAAGAAACTAATAAGTATGTCACAATAAACTAACTAGCATGTCACAATAAGACTGACAAGTGAATGCATACATACAGGGCACTAGGAAACCCCTTGACCATAATTTCTGGAACCCTTGCAGGTTAAGTACAGTTAACCCTTTTGTGCTCAACTTTACATAAAGTACAATAAGCGAAGTGAGGGCGGTATATTAGGGGGGGGGGGTGAGAGTATACGCAGTTGAGTTTATGTCAATTGAGAAGAAGGTAAAGATATGAGAAGCACATAAGGCCCTCTTAATCCAACCCTGGATTGGCGCATCGCTGTGGCCATTTTTGTGTAGGCAAACACGCCGTTTTTTGAGGGGAGGGGAGCTTTTACTTGACATAACGTTTTCTGTGGAGTGTATGGGGTGTGGGTGAAAGGACGGGGAGGGGGGTAGTGAAGCGGCATTTTGTGTACACGAAATCTCCAAGTAAGTTATTTTAATCCTACCATACCCCTACCCCCCCCCCTCACCTCAACCTAAGCACGACATGCTTTAACTGTAAAAAGAAAAAAAATAATAATATATACTAATTTAATTTTATCTGGAATGTACATAGACACTCCACAAGACTTTACAGAGACTAAGAGAGAGAGATAGAGAGACATAGTAGGAAGGAGTGAGGGAGATATGGAGAGAGAGAGAGAGAGAGAAGGAGGAGTTTAAGATACTCTTAAAATGGCGTCAAATTGAGAAAGTGTCGGTTTAAACTTTTTCAACTTTCCACCGAGAGCAAAAAGAACAAGAAATAAAAAAGTTTTTTTTTTTTTTTGGTTAAACAGAAAAAATTTTGTCTGATTTGTTTATTGTATTTGTTCAAGTCTGTCTCCCTCTCCTGAAGTTTTTTCAACCCAACGAACTTCAACTCAAAATTTAAAACACTAAAATTAACTATGGATTTCGTAGCTTGGTGAGATTTCAGAATGGTCTCATCGAGCTAATATTAACTTTTAGTTGTGTTGGAAGAAGGGTTTGGTTCGGAATTTTTGTTTTTAAAGTAAAGGTGTATTTGTGGGCACGTGTCAACCCCTTCCTCCTAGCCCCGCACCCCCCCCCCCCAAATCGAGGAATTAAAAAAAAATATTATGTAATAAATCTAGTTTTACAGTTCACTTTTGATATTTAGATACAATATTAGTTGTTAAACAGGTGGAAAATGTGCATCAGTTTACATCATAAGCTTGCTACTCCCCTCCATTAGTGCACTACTGTCTCCTTCCACCATTGCCTTTCCTACCACACCCTCCCACCCACACACCCTCCCTCACACTTCATACTAATTGCCCATCTGCCCCCCCCCCCCCAATCACCTCGCACGCCTTGCAGGGGCGAAGCCAGAAGCCAGGGTGGGGGCTGAACTTTCACGTTTTTTGCGAATCTAGTAGGCCTAAATATTTGTTTAAAATATGTTGAAAAAGATTCCTTTTAATTCCGGGGAGGGGGGGTGACTTAGCCCCCTCCCCCCTCAGTTACCCCCTGTGGCTTGCCCTTGACCAAAGGCAATCCTGGCCACTGATAATTTTACAATTCGCCTCAAACATTGTTCATTTTTCAGAAAATGATATTAATTCAAACTTTGAATTCGGGGCTAGATCAAATTATTCACCCTAATTTTTCATTTTTCGACTAATTTGATAATTCGGTAAAAACATTAAAATTTACGTTTTTCAGCTGTGTAGACGAGGCAGGGTGCGGCAGCGCGTTCGGCTGGCGTACCAAGGATCCTGGGATCGAATCCTGGCTAAAATGTGTTAACTGGTCTGTAAAGTGTCCCTGAGTCAACAATAAAAAAAACGATAGATACCTGACTGGGTGAATGGAGCATTGTGCTGTCCACACAATCTCCTAAGTATGTCGTGACAGGGAAAACTGGTAAACGCCGCTTCAACGGCCCTATGTATCAATTTAGTACGGTGTGATTACTTTAATATTTTTCTAAAAGATCAATAGTACTATTAGACCTACATACAATAGTCAATAGTACATACCCTAGTACCCTTAGATAACTACACAAAATAGTTCCAACAATATCTCCCCATACCTTAGTGCAGGGATCAGCAACCTTTCGCTTATAGTGTGCCAAACTGGGATTTCTAAGTCATTCACCGTGCAAACAGCCTAAAAGTGAACCTGCTCTATTAAACTTTTAGTTATTATTTTTATAGGACAATTAATTTAACTCCGTACCAAGACCAAGGTCAAAAGCAAAGGAGATTATTTATAGAGAAGATCGTTAAAGCGTTTTATATTTAATACATAATTAACGGGCTCGTGATTATCATCCTTTTTATTTGCAATTATTTTATCATATTGTACACTATTTTATTACTCAACTTTCACAAATATGGCAATTATTGTCTAAACCTTATCGTTTGGCAATTCAGATTAACACAGATTAATTTTGATTAGAATTTTAATATCAGTTTAACCATAGACTATAATATACATGGACCGCTTGCTTTAGTTTTTTATGCTATTATCTTCTGTTTTTTTTTTTGCAATTCCCGATTCTAAATAAAGTAATTGTAACACAAGTTCCGTTTTATTAAATCGCATTTTTTTCGACTTTAAATGAATACTTGTAGGTTTATTAATATAATTAATCCTATTACCATTGACTATAATAAGATGGACCGCTTGCTCTATTTTTAGAGCTTATGTTTTTTTTCCGTGTGCACACAACACTGATCTATAAAAGTTTCCGCTCTGTACTACTTTCGATTTTAATTTTTCATTGAGAAAACCAAAGCGATTCAATAAAACGGAAGTGCAAAGTATATTACGAATCGGGATATCAGTGTTTCGAGTCATCATATAGCAGAAATACTAAAGCAAGCGGTCCATGTTTATTATAGTCTATGGTTTAACTGAGATGTCCTTAAAGACCAAGTGAAGAGCTTTTTATCAAAATTGAGTTAACATTTGATTTTGATAGTAAATAGTGTATTCAGTATCTGAATGTTAAAAAAAACATTTATACAAAATATCAAAGATACATTTTAAGTAATTAGTTCAATATTTGCACTTAAATGTGTGTGTTTTTCGGATGATTACTCCAAATCTCGTAGCCATTTGAGATGGTTTTATTTCCGGCAATATAGGAAAGTGACGTAACATAAAGGATTCCGACTAGGAAAAATGAATATTGTCACATGTTTTGAATCTATTGCCACATGTTTTGAATCATTTCCCGGTTCTTATTTTTAACAAAATGGTTAAATATAGATTTATAGCGTCTATTTTTATTTATTTATTTCCCTTGTGATACGTCATTGCCGTATGAGGCTATTCCAAATCTTGTTCCTTTGAGAAAAACCTCTTCACTTGGTCTTTAAATTTTTTTTTATACTTACAGATAATTTAGCAGGTTCTACTATCGTTGAGTGGAACTCATACAAAGTAATCATACAAACTTGGTAGTTAATGTAATGTTTGAAAAATTATATATACATCTTTGGAAATATAATATTTATATAATTTTCAATTACTTTTTACAGTTTTATCATTTCAAAGTTATAAATTGTAAGCCATTTATTCTTTTATTAAAAAAATAAAAGAAATATGAACTCCAATAAACCGGGTTGATTATCTCCCTTTAATTTAAAAAAAATAAAACGTTTCCACATTTGCTTCAATATTGATGCCAAACAAGTTATGTTTTGTAATAAAACAAATATTACTGATTAATTATTACTTCTTTATATAAATCCAACATTATGATATTCATTACAAGATTTAATTATTAGAGGATTAAAATAATTTACGTTAAACCGTTGTAAATAAACATTCCCTGCATTAATTGTTTATCCATTTAAGGAGTTTATCTTTAAACATTAATAATTACAGAAATTACATAATATAGTGCTATTAAATAAGTCTCTTATATTCATTAAATTGATAATACACATTAATTTGGTTTAGAATTACTTATATTGATGTTTAAGTAAAGAAGATTAGCATAAAAACTCTTTTAAATGTAATTAGTCTGTATCAATTAATGAGCGCCTTGTCTTGAATGCTCTTCGCTAATTGTATAATGTCAGATACTATACATATAATATTTAGTCACTTCCACAGAATAAATATACCTATTCTGTGGTCACTTCTGATTGGTCTAGTGTAGGTGACCTTTGTATTCTTAAAACTCCTTTCATGTGCGATAAAATCATTAAAAAATTGTAAGTTGAACCGAAAACGGAAAGTAGAAGAGCGAATGCCTAGCAGTTGAGAATAGCAGATGATTTTCCTAAGCAGCTTCCCTTGGAATTTTTCCGCAATTGGCACATTTCGGTGCTTATTATTTTAATGTTGAAAATTCAACTTGCTGCATTTTAAAATCTCCAATATCCCTCCACTTAAAAGAAAGATCAACATCTAAGAAGATTGTAATAAGATCAAACCAGTTAACCTTGATGTGGTATAAAAATGAGTCGGTGAATTTGAACGTCTTGCCTTTGGTTAGAAAACTCCTTTTTGAGTGCTTCGATGTACTTCTAAAAAGAAAACTATCTATCTTAATATATGCCTTAATATAGGTATGCACATGTAACAATAGTTAAATGTTTGGAAATTGATTTTGGGGCAAGATATGTTCAGTCTCAATACAAGTTCATTTCAGTGGTGCGTGTAAATGCAAGTTCAAATCACTTAAATGCGTCTCTATGTCATTCAGAAACAACGGCTTCAACAGTCAGTTTTCCTCATTCAAAACAGGAAAATGTTGTTATTTTTTTCATCACTAAAAAACACCACTTTTAGGTCTCTCGCATGCCATTGCAATTGCTCTGCGTGCCAAGATTGGCACGCGTGACTGCCGACCCCTGCTTTAGTAGGCCTACATACATAGTCAATAGTACACAATAGTAAAAACAATAATACATATTAATAATGGTTATTTACATAGCGCTTGTATTCATGCATGCCCAGTTCGCTCTTGGAATAAATTGCAGTTGCAGTTGTATTGGTATGTAAGGCACACAGCCACTAGCCAAAGAGAATGGTCTTTAAGCTCTTTTTAAAAGACTCTATGGTCTCAGATTCTCTCAGTGTTCATTACTGTGTGGATGACATACATTGTAATGTATTTCTAAAACACAATGGGAAATATTGTATGATGCTACATGCAGATATTTTCATATGTAAACAAAAAATCAATGAAAAGTTAGAAATTAAGTGACAGACTAACGATGAGGCACCACGGGAATTGGCAGGAATTGACCATTGGTCAATGGCTTTTTGCGTTGCAATACTACAAAAAGTACATCGAAACCTAACCTAATAATTGTTTCTAAAAAAAAACAACGGACGAGCGGGGTAGACTCGGGGACATGTGAACAAATCCTAGCCTTCGTCTGGATTCGAACCCAGAACTTTCGGAACGCGATGTCGCTCAGCCACGATGGCTCCAGATAGGAAAAATAGTTTTTTAAATAAAAAGGTGAGAGTATAAAACGAAACAAAAAATGTATCTATTTTTGTAAAAGGTTGTGTTTTTGTGGTTGTTGTTTTGTGGTTGTTGTTTTTTTAACAATAAATAAATATAGGCCTACATTTTATGGTCTGCATATTATTTATATTTTAAATTACTAAGCTAATGTAAGTGAGGAGGAGTACAAAATCCTTATAGTGCATAGGGCCTAAAACGGTCTTAATGCGGCCCTGCTTAAAAAAAAATAAGATAATATTCGAATTTTGTAAGAATAAAGGTGTGCGGGGGAGTAGGGCCGGATGGTTCGAGACCCGCTGGCCTTAGGTGTGATAACTCGAACTGCCGAGAGTAACTCCGGGGGTCGTGTGTGTGTGGGTGGGTCTGACGTCACCGGGGGCGGGGGATGAGTCGTCCGTGTACAAATGTTGTCTTTTCGCAACTGTCAGGAACCACGTGATAACTGGATGCCCCTCCCCCCTGCCCCTTGTGTACCCAGATGTCCCTACGAGGGTCCTATTCCAGATGGCATGTACACACTTGTGTGGCGTCGAGTGGCCCTTGTGTGTGGGGGGGAGCGGGCGGTAGAGGTGGAGGGGTGTACGCTGCTGATTTTTTAGTGGCGGGACGGGTAAGTGTATATACATATATATCCAAGCTTAATATAAAAAAAAAGGGCTCATAAAGTAAGCGTGCGGGTGGCCCAGCGGTGGGTCTCCCAAGTTGATTCATAGATTAAGTGGGCGAGAGGTGACGAAAGCGTCACCCAATGACTCTAAGCAAATGGCCCCCTCTTCCCAACGATCTATAAACATCTGAGTTATTTGAACAGTATGGCCGATATGAAATTTTTTGTTTTATTTAAATATGGTCACTGTATTCATTGGCCTATATGGATGTAATTTGGGGCGGATGATGTCATCTAGGTAAGTGCAGAGTCTGAATAAAAAAAAACGTTTTACCCCTCATTGTGCAGCAGTGCTAGGGCTAGAAGCTAGTTCGAGGATAGTGTAGCCAACACAAAGCTACAAAAACTGAAAAATACATACCTGTGCGTTTTCAACTGATACTGTATTATGGCGGGATGATTCTATTGGATTTGAAGCCGGAGATATTCGTCTGGACAAACGTCAATAAGACTGCCCTTTGTACTGCCAAACGTTTAAAAAGAAACATTTAAACATTGTCTGCACTTTTAATAGAAGGGCGGGGTGGGTGGGTTGTTTTGAATGGTGCCGTGACGGTACTTCCTTCCTGGTCATTGGGTCAGATAGGCTTTTCATTAATATCGGTACTAAAAAAAAAGTACAATAAAACTTCGGTTTTCGGTCTCGGTTTTCGGTCTTCGGTTTTCGGTCTTCGGTTTTCGGTCTTCGGTTTTCGGTTTTCGTCGATAGTCCTTTCCAAAAGTATCCCGTCGGACCAGATTGATCCGTAGGGCCGGTGATGAAGCATTCACAATTTTCTGTGGTCACGACATACAAGGGAGATTGTAAGTGTTACGTCCACAATCCCCTTGTGGCCAGAGCTGTGTAGATCTTGCTGATAATTCTCGTTAGTCCTAGGGGAGACTTTAATTATTAGTATTTATGTTTCAGTATTACACGAACTCTTCTTATAGTCCTGGGCACAAATTCAGTATTTGTATTCCAACATTTCCTTTCTTGTAAATTATGGTAGTAGATAAATCTTATAGTAATGTATACAACACAATAGGATAGTAACTTGACAAAGAAGCTTCAGTGTAACTGTTGTTGATAGTTTATTTCAGGTGGTATGTTCAATATATACAATATATCTATTATGTACAGTTAGAATAAAATAGTGCAAACACAAACGTTCTCAAACGAACATATTTTGAAACTCTCTGTCTTTCAGACAAAACAAATCATTAAATACCATCCGAGTGGTGCAAGGGATAGACCCATTACCAGTAGGGGTGAAAATCATGGTATCATTACAAAACTCATAACAAAAACGATAGGAACTTCCCCTATTAAATAATGAGTCGTTCCCAGACTCTGAGAATTTGAGATCAACACAGAATCCCAGCATTACCTAGAACCTTTCGTTTTCCTACTAAACGTCCTAATATTGTGTGTAGTAAGAAAAGAGAGAGAGAGGAGAATAAACATTGCGTGTTCCAATTCTTGGAAAAACAACATACATGACACGCCCCCACCCAATGAAAGAAATAATGTACCATAATTACCCAAGTAATACTCAACATGGTACATTTTTCGTACTTAACACTATCGTTTTAACAACCAACAATCAATGGAAGATTATAAGACAATTTAAGCAAACATGGCTCACTGGTACAACTAAATTATAAAAAGTGTCACTACCCAATGGTAATTGTGATTATAACGTGATGGACAAATATTTCCCCGTTAATATTAATATTAACTAATGTCTCAACAAGTACAAATAATTCAAAAATATTCTAGTCATTCTTATTTTAACTATGTACAGTTGTGTGGATTTCCACCAAAAATTTGCAAAAAGTCTTAATCTATTTAAACAAATATAGCATTGCTCAAACTCTGTCAATTTTCAACAGTTTACTTCTAATATACAAACCAAAATATAAGTAATGCGTAACTCGAATCAAACTATAGGTTACTTCCCCTTTAAATTACAGTGTCAACTTGACATTAACAGGGTTCATACCTAAGATGATGATACTTCCCCTTTTCTCAAATATGAGGAGAAAATACGCTCTAGTTACGATTACTACAGTAATCTCAATATTAAAATGTAATCCACTATTATGCGTTTTTGGCAAATTTGAAAGTTTAATATAAAAGTTTGTTCAGGGTTGAATGAGTGCATACCTTTAGGTACCTTTGTTTCCCTCCGTTCCTGGATATATGGAATATATATATAACCTATACAACATAGTGAATATCCACTAGTTTTTCCCATTCTATTACCATGATATAACAATTTAGCAATAGATTTCCAATATTATCTATTAATTTATACCAATTAAGATTACATCTCTTTCTAAGATAAAAATTGTACATATTATTATTTAGTTCCATTCATTAACTAAAATAAAACAAGATAATAAATCAACTAGCTCAAAGTTTTCCCACTTAATTGCATGTGATGACAATTACTTTTATCCATCCATGTCAAGTAAATACGTGCATATTATATATTTATTGCATCATGCATCAACATTTAAATGGAATTTCTTTTCCATAATCAAATGAATTTAAAATATATCAGAACATCAATATTATACATGATTATAAAAATTATTAATACTTTCAAAAGACTTGACTTCTATATGATACAAGTATTCTATAGGTATTCCATAATCAAAATTCAAACGAATGATAGGTTATCATGACACATTCTTAATGAATAAGTGAGATGATCTGAAAAAGAAGTATAGGGTTATTCAGTCAATCATGTAGCACCCGAGATAGAGTATCAGCTGTGACGTTGTCCCTACCCCTCAGGTGTTTTATGTTTAAGTCATAGGCTTGGAGGAATAAGCTCCATCTAACAAGCCTCTGGTTTTGCTTGACCCTGGAGAGAAAAGTCAGAGGGTTGTGGTCGGTCAGTATTTCTATCGGGTACCCAGAGCTGTTTACATAGAAATCAAATTGTTTTAACGCCAGGATCAACCCTAAAAGTTCCTTCTCACTTGTATTATAATTACGTTCATGGATATTGAATTTCTGTGAGTGGTAGCACACCGGGTGCTCCTCTCCGTGGTCATCCTGCTGAGTCAGCACCGCTCCCATCCCAGTATCGCACGCGTCTACTGCAATTTTAAAGGGTCTATCAAAACGCGGGGTCACCAAAATAGGTGCCCTGGATAATCTTAACTTCAACTCATCAAACGCCTTTTGGCACTTGTCAGACCAAACAAAGCGATTGTTCTTCTTTAGTAGGTCAGTTAAGGGGCAAGCTACCGTAGAAAAGTCCTGGCAAAACTTACGATAATACCCAGCCATTCCAAGGTAACTACGGAGTTGTTTCCTTGTCTGTGGCACTGGGACATTCTGAATAGCTTCTATTTTAGCATTTACTGGTTTAACTTTTCCACCACCCACTACATGTCCAAGATACTCGATAGTGGCATGTCCAAACTGACTCTTAGCCAGGTTTATTGTCAAATTGGCGTCATTCAGTCGTTCAAACAAGTGTCGTAGTTGACTGACATGTGTCTTGAAATCTGTACTATACACCACTATGTCGTCGAGGTAGGCATTACACTGGAAGATACCGCGAGTGAGGGTGTTTATAAGCCTTTGAAACGTCGCAGGGGCATTACGGAGTCCGAATGGCATGACCTTATACCTGTAAAGTCCGTCAGGTGTCACAAAGGCGGATACTTCCTGTGCCCGTGGCGTCAAAGGAATCTGAAAGTACGCGGAGAGAAGATCAATTTTTGTCACATCCGTCGCATCACCTATCTTATCAATGAGGTCATCAATACGAGGAATGGGATACGAGTCAGTCTTTGTCAAATTATTTAATTTCCTAAAGTCTGTACAAAACCGCAATGTGTTGTCGGCTTTTGGTACCAACACACAGGGTGAAGACCACTCGCTATCACATTCTTCCACTATGTCATTTTCTAACATATACTTCACCTCTGCTCTAATATGTTCAAGTCTGATGGGGTTAACTCTATATGGATGCTGCTTAATTGGCCTGGCACCCTCAGTTAATACTACATCGTGTTCTATTAGATGCGTCCTCCTGGGAACATCTGTAAACAGTGACTTATATTCATGTACCAGCTCAATAATCTTCTCCTTATCTTCTACCGGAAGATGTTCTAGCCTTGTATCTAAACTCTTAAGGGCATCTGTATTATTAAGTTTACTTTCTGCAAACTTATATTCTATCCTAGATAAATCCGTCGGGACTCTAGCTAACGAAATCATGGGGACCTCCCGTGGTTTACTCTTTTCCCTGGAAACATAGGGCTTAAGCAAATTAATATGGCATACCCTCTGCTTTTGTCTCCGGTCAGGAGTCTTTATCAAATAATTGACCTCGCCAAGCTTTGACTCTATCTCATAGGGTCCACTAAACTTTGCACTTAAAGGCTGATTTTGAAAAGGTAGAAACACAAGAACTTTGTCACCTGGTGCAAAAGTTCTAGCTGTAGCTTTACGGTCATAGTTCTGTCTCATACGCTCCTGCATCTGTGGAAAATGAATCTTCACATGGTTAAAAGCATGATAAAGCCTATTTTTAAATTTATCTACATATGACAAAAGTCCAATCGGTTCACTGTCCGTTAGCCAAGTTTCATGTAGAAGTTTCAACGGACCTCTGACTGAGTGTCCATACACAAGTTCGAATGGGCTAAACCCCAGGGATTCCTGAGTGGCCTCCCTTGCAGCGAACAGTACATAAGGCACACCCTTATCCCAGTCTTTCTCGTTTTCATAACAGTACTTTTTAAGCATCGATTTTAATGTCTGATGAAACATTTCCAGAGCTCCCTGGCTCTTAGGATGATAGGCACTTGATAGCCTATGGCTTATCCCTAATTGTTCCATGACTTGTTTGAAAATGTTCGAAGTAAAGTTAGTCCCCTGGTCGGACTGTACTGTCTTCGGTAGGCCATAACGTGTGAAGAAATTTGTCAGGGCGTCTACCACCTTCACTGTTGTTATGTTCCGCAACGGAATGGCTTCCGGGAAGCGAGTGGATGAACACATGACTGTGAGCAGGTATTGAAAACCGGCTTTTGTTTTCGGCAACGGGCCCACGCAATCAATGAGTATATGACTGAATGGTTCGTCGAACGCTGGTATCGGCTGGAGTGGAGCGACAGGAATTCGTTGGTTAGGACGTCCTACCATTTGGCATACGTGGCAAGTCTTGCAGTATTGTTCGACATCTCTTCTCAGTCCTGGCCAGTAGAAGTAAGGGAGGATACGGTGGTGCGTTTTTCGGACTCCCATGTGACCAGCGAAAGGAAGATCATGCGCCATACGCAGTATATCTTGACGATAGCACTTAGGTATTACAATCTGGTGAATACTGTCCCACTCGTTTGTACCTGAGTTGAGCGGTTTCGACTTTCTCATCAACACTTCATCTTTCACGTAGAAACATTCCGCCATTGCATCTGCAGTCTTTTCATCAACAGCTTTCATTCTGAGTTGCATTATTACTTCGTCATTCAATTGTTCTTTCACCAATTTCTGCTTTGGTGACAAAATGTTATCGTTCTCTGTTGCATCACCAGTTGTTAGTTCAGCGAAGAACGTAGCACTTAAATCGATGTCAGGTGTTTCTGTTATCACTGTTTCATTCGCATGTGTGTCTTCAGAACAGACAAACACATCTTTCGTTGCACTACACGGCGTAGCAGGAGTCTTTACCGACTTCTTTTTCTGCATTGCTCTTGTCAGTGCACATGTTGGGCGTTCATTGGCAGGACGTAGGTTTTTGTCCTCCGCCATCTTTGTCTCCAACACTTTAACCATGGGCTCGACAGTGACTCTGCCGCCCATAATGTCATTTCCTAATATCATGGAAACGCCTTTGACGGGTAGTGCGCGCCACACTCCCACTACGATGTTACCTGTAAAAATATCCGACTCGAGTTTTATTCTGTGCAGTGGAGCTTCCACAGCCTCCATGCTAGCACCTCTCAGCACAACAGACTCACCGGTACTGGTGGCATCTGTTAACGGCACACTGCCCTCCAGGATCACGCTGACAGCAGAACCCGTGTCACGTAATATCTGTATTTTCTTCTTGCTGAGTACATCGACTTCTGTCGACACTGTCCCCTCGTAGACAAAGGGTCGAAAATCGGATAGGTCGTCCTCTTCCGGGACTTCAGGAACCATCTGTTCCTCACGGCCTTCTGAAAGCATAATAGATTGAGTACAGCTATTCTCTTTTACCTTAGATAGACTGTTCTCAAAAACCATCGACTCCACAACTATGGGCGATGCCGGCCGCATTTCTTTTGAGTTTCTTGACCCTGTGTTGCACACTTCTTCTGTCTGCTTGCTATCTTTCTGCACTCTGGCACAGTGTAGAATAGCACCTTGCTTCTTGGTAAGGATCCAACAATCTTTCTTCATGTGGCCCTCTTTCTTGCAATTGAAACATACCACCTTTGCTTTATTTACATCTGTCTGCTTCCTGAAATGAACTAAGTTACTATTATTATTTACACCACTGTTCTTATTATTGTTTTCACTTGTCTCTTTTGGTTTACTAGCCTCCTTGGACTCTGGTTTGTGCACTTTGGGTTTGTCAGCATAATATGGCTTTATGCTGGCGTGAATTATGGCATAGTTATCTGCCAATCTAGCAGCTTCATGCACATCTTCAACCCCTCGGTCTGAGATGTGAGTTTTAATATCCACTCGAATACAATCATTGAATTCCTCAAACAATATTAGGTTCTTGAGTTTATCAAACTCACTTACATTCTGTGACCTTAGCCACTGTTCTAACATTTTCTCCTTTTGTCTCAAAAAGTCTACATGAGTTTGATCATATGCCTTCTTTCTGTCTCTAAATAGCTTTCTATATTTTTCTGGTGTCAGGGAATAACTTTTTAGCCCCCTATCTTTGATTACTTCATAGTCATTTATTTCCTCGGGTGTTAAACTCAACACTACGTCCAATGCTTTTCCTTTGTTGAGAGTTGACCTTAACAATAAAGCCATCTTATCATCAGGGAACTGATAATCTACAGCTATCCTCTCAAAAAGCAAAAAGAAATCTTGAACATCTTCTTCCCTGAATATAGGCAAGTGTTGCTTCATTGCGCTAATATCCATACCATTGCTGTCCCTACGATGGTCAGGTCTGTTCATGCGTGCCATCTCTATCCTTTCTCTGCTTTCAATCCTAATTCTTTCATTTTCCCTTTCAGTTTCTATCCTAATTCTTTCATTTTCTATCCTAATTCTTTCCAATTCCATTCTCTTCATAGCTAATTGGAATTTTAGGTTTTCACTCAACCCTTCATCTTCATCATTGTTTGATGATCTAGATGACATATTTCTTACCTCGTCTCCGTGGGCAATTACCTCGCCCCCACTGGGAGCTACATAACCTTCATTGATATCGTTCTGTCCCACTTCAACTACACAACCAGTGTTCATGGCATTCTGCCCGTTCAAACATGTCATAATTTCTTTGGTCAAACGATTACGATTAGGTCTTGCCTGTCCTGCCTCAATCCCAAAGGACTCAGCTAATTCTTTTAGTTCAGCAAATGACATGGCATTAAGTTCCTCACTTGATATATTCGAAGCCATAGTATAGCGTTCGAAATATTTGTTATAGTAGAGTAGTATATATTGTATAATAAAATATAAAGTTCCAACTTACGATTTGTCCAGAAATTTGCACAATATAATATTAAACACTTCGTGGAATCTTCACACTTCCCAAGGAATAAAAACGCAAACCAGTTCTCTCCTCTTTTTTAAAAAGAATAGTTTCACAGTCCTGAAAACGAAACACAAATATGCCGCTCTCAGTACTACTAATGTCACAAAATATTTATAGGTCAGGAAAAAATATAACTCAAATTTTCCAGACGAGATCAACAAATTTTTTTTTTTCAATCCTAGATCAAGAAAAGTAGAACTCAAATCTACCGAACGAGACTACCAAATCTTGTCAATCCTAGGTCAGGAAAAGTAGAACTCAAATATACCGGGCGAGACCACCAAATTTTGTTACGTCCACAATCCCCTTGTGGCCAGAGCTGTGTAGATCTTGCTGATAATTCTCGTTAGTCCTAGGGGAGACTTTAATTATTAGTATTTATGTTTCAGTATTACACGAACTCTTCTTATAGTCCTGGGCACAAATTCAGTATTTGTATTCCAACATTTCCTTTCTTGTAAATTATGGTAGTAGATAAATCTTATAGTAATGTATACAACACAATAGGATAGTAACTTGACAAAGAAGCTTCAGTGTAACTGTTGTTGATAGTTTATTTCAGGTGGTATGTTCAATATATACAATATATCTATTATGTACAGTTAGAATAAAATAGTGCAAACACAAACGTTCTCAAACGAACATATTTTGAAACTCTCTGTCTTTCAGACAAAACAAATCATTAAATACCATCCGAGTGGTGCAAGGGATAGACCCATTACCAGTAGGGGTGAAAATCATGGTATCATTACAAAACTCATAACAAAAACGATAGGAACTTCCCCTATTAAATAATGAGTCGTTCCCAGACTCTGAGAATTTGAGATCAACACAGAATCCCAGCATTACCTAGAACCTTTCGTTTTCCTACTAAACGTCCTAATATTGTGTGTAGTAAGAAAAGAGAGAGAGAGGAGAATAAACATTGCGTGTTCCAATTCTTGGAAAAACAACATACATGACATAAGGCTAAAACAATGCCCAGTCGCCTTTACTTTTACCCCAACTATAGTTGGGCACCCATTAGAGCTGGGTAGACTCGGGGACTAGATTAGTTCCAGACCCGGGGGAAAGAATACTAGCCTTCACTAGTACTCGAACCCAGGACCTTCGGTGCGCAAGCCGTACGCGCTGTGCGCTCGGCCACGGGTCTTCCCCCCCCCCCTTCTACCTTTTCCAAAAAAAGAATCGACGAATTCCCAAACTGACGATAACCGAAGCAAATATTTTCAAAACGAATTAATGTAAACTTAATTAATTTCTTCCCAATACCAAAAAAATACATTTAAAAAAGAACGCAATTTATACAGAGCAAATCAGCTTTGTTATACTACCAAAAAAAAAAAAAAACAAGTTAATATAAAATGTATATATAAGACTGATGTAAAAAATGAATGAACAATTAATTAAAGGAGCATTGAGCTTTCTGTCCACCGATCTTGAGATGCAGGTATTTTTTTGGAAGGGCGAGTCATTTACTTTTATTGGTCTTCTGATGCGCATAGAACTGTTAACAACGGGATATGCGCCATATAAGCATCATTATTATTATTATTATTACTAGACTCACTAGCTTCAGAGTCGACGAAAACCGAGACATTTCTTTTTTTGATGAAGAAAATCGACAAAGACCGAAGTCGAACTTCTCTCTTTTTGTTTTTGTTGAAAACTGACAACAATAGCTCACTGAACAAGGGTGCAGTATATTATAATGCGGTCACCCAAAGAGACGCTTAGACATGCTGAAATAAACCATACCACGCCGACATGCAGATTTGGACACGCCCCATGCAGAACTGACATGCAGACTTGGACGCGCCCCATGCAAAACCGACTTGTAGACTTAGACACGCCCCCATCCAAAACAGATATGTAGACTTGGACACGCCCCATGCAACACAGACTAATACACGTTCATACAACACAAACAATGACACGCCCTTACAACACAGACTAGGACACGCCCCATGCAACACAGTTTAAGACACGCCCATACAACACAAATACGTAGTCTTGGACACGCCGATACAACACAAACCAAGACAAGCACCTACAACGCAGACTAGAAAACGCCCATACAACACAGACTAGAACACGCCCATACAACATCAACTTGGACACGCTACATTTTATGGTCACAAAATTGGACACGCCCATACAACACAGACATTATTTCCTTGACATGCCCATGCAAAACAGAAGAAAACGTGCTTACGCCCATACAACACAGACAAACAGACTTAGACTCGTCTCAGAATGTTAAGACACTTCCATTCAAACATAGACATACATAATGTTTGACATTCCCACACAAACATAGACATACATAATGTTTGACATTCCCATACAAACATAGACACGCAGAAATTTTATGCATAAATGTGTTAATTAATGTTTAGGAACCACACGTGTATTTAGCCATTCTCAATAAAAACTCAGAATTAGCCACGCTTATACAAACTTCGACATATACATATGTAGGACACGTCTATACAAACACACACACACACCAAACATAAACATCGCCATGAAAAAAACAACACAAAAGCAACAAGATGACATCAATAGGACCACGTGAACACCAGATCGCCATGCCCGGATGCCACTCGAAAAGAAAGAGTACTTATATGAATTTGTTCTCGCAAAAGGGATAAGGAAAGTGTTTCTGTCTTTATGTTTATTTGAGCTTTGCAACAGGTTGCCTAATCACATAGAGTGTAATATATAGCCACAAAATTTCACAAAGTGTATTATACATAACTGATCATTAAAAATTAACGGGACTTACTCTTAATAAAACTTTATGCTTTTATGAATTAAACCAAATGAAAAGTGACATTCGTTTAGTTTAGAAAGAGATGAATCGAGACAGATATCTTGTTGGGTTTTTTTCCCCCTGTAGTTAAGTTGTTTTTTTTCGTTTTTAATAGCTCAGGTTAGTTTTATTTACAATGCGTATCTAGGGCTAAAGGTAAAAAACAGATTTTTGTTTTCTTTTTTTTATATACAGTAGGGTAATCTGCCCCTCTTTTCTGCACGCTACTCAATGGCGGATGGGACGAACTAACCCACTTGTCAAATTCATCATCGGCGTGAAGGAAGCAGGCGTGAAGAGAGAGAGAGAGAGAGAGCGCGAGAGGGGGGGGGGATACCCGCACACACACACACACAACAAAAAAATAGCTCGTCTGATTGGTGCGAACCGCTGTCAAGGGGCTGGGCCCCCCTCCCCTTCCTGTCTAGAGGGCGGAGTAGAAACCCGCGAAGAGAAGAGGTAAATATATAAAATAAAAAAAAGTACGTGTCTCGCGCGATCCGGAAAATTTGCCGAGATACTTGTGTATGATTCATAGACTAGGCGGAGAGACCTGAGGAGGGAGGGAGATTAGGTGGCGGGGAGAGAGAGAAATGTCGGCGTCTTGTGAGGCCTAGCAAATGTTTTCCTGACAGAGATCTTCTCCCATCACCGGGTCTAACAGTTTGGCACCCCTTGGCTCCCCATTCCCCCTCCCCCACAAATCTTGATTCGTAAAAAATTATCCTGTTCTTTTATCGTTTGTTCCATGATCGCAGCCTTAAATAATTATTCTTAATTCTAAATTATCTATAATTATTATATTTATAAAAAAAAATAAAGTTTCCCTCAAGAAATTAGTGATTTCAGAGACAAGCTTATTGAAGTGTTAGGCCAAACAGTTTAGAGTAGGGTTCGGCAACTTATAGAACGCGTGGTAAACTTGGCACGCATAGCGAATTTTCAATGGCACCCGGAATGCAAAACATCCAATTTTTTAAGCATAATAAATGGCAGCTGTGTGCATCGGATCAGACATATTAGTTTATTAGTTAACAGTTTATACTTATAGCCTTATTGTTAAATTTAACAGGGTCATGTAAACATGATACCGTCATTGTTTTAAAATAATTATTCACATATTTATTATGGTAGAGCTGTTTGAATTTTAATCTATAAGTACGCTGAACGAATTAGAAATCCCATTTTACTTTGAGTCACTTTGACCAAGACCATCGTTAGTAGGCTACTTACCATGGTCTTGCTTTGACAAACTATCAAAAGGTAGCCGACCCCCTGTTCTCCTGCACATCGGACTATGAAGTGTTCGCCAAAAGATTAAATGCATAGGCCTACCTGACATTAATTGGGATAAAGTAAAGGCGGCTGGGCCATTAAGCTTGGCCACACAATCCCCTAGTATGCCGCGGCCACCGAAACTGGTGATCGCTGCATCACCGGCCCTATGGATCAATTAGGTCCTGCGGGCAGGCCTACAGTATGACTTATGAATATTAGTGTCGGGTATTTAAAGTGATAATTTACTATAAATTTTGACATCAGAAAAGGAACGCCCTTTCTCTGTCATATTTGTTCTGGAACCTCCCCCTTAAAATGAACACCCGCCCCCTTCACCCCATCCCCCGTCCCCTCGCATCTGAAAAAAACAAACTTACCTACCATTTTTTAAAGTTAAAACAAAGGAAAGAAAAAGGCAATTTTAATTTTACGGAGAGAGAAAGAAAGAAATCTGTCAAAACTACACTCCCACCCTTTTCCCCCTCCCCCGCCTCCTCCTCTATCCTCCTCTCTCTAGATCTAACTCTCTCTCTCTCTCTCACCTCTTCTCGCCCAGAGTGCTACGTTTTTCCCTCCAACTTGTGGCTGATTGTCTCGCTGTGAGGCTTACACCACTCCGTTGCGTGATCCTTGACTTACCTCCCCTTTTTGTTGTGCGCTCTTGTGTAAGTATTTTTTTTTTTTCTTTAGCGGACACCCCCCCCCCCCCCCTTGAATAGGAAGATCTCCCCTACCACCCAAATTCAAGAGACCCCCCCCCCCCTCTCCTCAATTACATTAATACTTAAAAACGAAAAAATCAACACCCACAGAATTCAAGAATTATGCCTTATCGTATTCATATTTGGATGTCTTGCGGTTATTTTTGATGTTGGATTATGTGTAGGCCTATATGACTAATGTAAGTAGCTCATTAATTGTGTTTTTTTTTATAATTTATATTTGAAAATATGCAACAATCTTGTTATGTATTACAACTGTATAATGAGTGTATTATGATTGTATTATATATATATATATTTTAAAAAAAAATGAAATATATAATGATGGGCCTATACAAAATGTGACAAATATAGACAGATCAAAACAGACAGAAAGATAGAATAACTGTTGGCGCCCCCCCCCCTCTCCTCCTCGGGGGGCCTTACAAACACTCCTAGCTTCTTAAATACAATATTGACCAAAATGATGAACAATGCTTGCTATATTATAGGTCATGGGTGTGTGTGTGTGTTATTATGTAAGTGTGTCAAGGTCACAAAGTATTCCCGTCGGACCGAATCGATCCATAGGGCCGGTGAAGCAGCGTTCACCAGTTTCTGTGGCCACGGCATGCTGGGTGATTGTGTGACCAGAGCAATACATAGCCCGCCGTCTTTACTTTACCCCAACTAATGTCAGGTAACCCATCAGAGCTGGGTAGATTTAGGGACACCTTCCAGACCCGGGAACAAATCCTAGCCTTCACTAGGATTCGAACCCTGTACCATCGATACGCCAGCCTAACGCACTGCCACTCGGGCCATCGTGCCCCCCCCCCCTAGATGTCATAAACTTGTGTGTAATTCAAACATGAGCTTATACGTGTCTTAAGACACACTTGGTATTGGGCCGACTTATCCGACTAAAGCTTCTTGAACCAAGCTAGAGTATTTAGATTGAAGCATAAGCAAAATTATGTCTTATGGTAAATACTCTCGTCTGTTCAATGTGTCTATGAAATGTGTCTTATGGTAAATACTCTCGTCTGTTCAATGTGTCTATGAAATGTGTCTTATGGTAAATACTCTCATCTGTTCAATGTGTCTATGAAATGTGTCTTATGGTAAATACTCTCGTCTGTTCAATGTGTCTATGAAATGTGTCTTATGGTAAATACTCTCGTCTGATCAATGTGTCTATGAAATGTGTCTTATGGTAAATACTCTCGTCTGATCAATGTGTCTATGAAATGTGTCTTATGGTAAATACTCTCGTCTGTTCAATGTGTCTATGAAATGTGTCTTATGGTAAATACTCTCGTCTGATCAATGTGTCTATGAAATGTGTCTTATGGTAAATACTCTCGTCTGATCAATGTGTCTATGAAATGTGTCTTATGGTAAATACACTCGTCTGTTCAATGTGTCTATGAAATGTGTCTTATTGTAAATACTCTCGTCTGTTCAATGTGTCTATGAAATGTGTCTTATGGTAAATACTCTCGTCTGATCAATGTGTCTATGAAATGTGTCTTATGGTAAATACTCTCGTCTGATCAATGTGTCCATGAAATGTGTCTTATGGTAAATACACTCGTCTGTTCAATGTGTCTATGAAATGTGTCTTATTGTAAATACTCTCGTCTGTTCAATGTGTCTATGAAATGTGTCTTATGGTAAATACTCTCGTCTGTTCAATGTGTCTATGAAATGTTTCTTATGGTAAATACTCTCATCTGTTCAATGTGTCTATGAAATGTGTCTTATGGTAAATACTCTCGTCTGTTTAATGTGTCTATGAAATGTGTCTTATGGTAAATACTCTCGTCTGGTCAATGTGTCTATGAAATGTTTCTTATGGTAAATACTCTCGTCTGATCAACGTGTCTATGAAATGTGTCTTATGGTAAATACTCTCGTCTGATCAATGTGTCTATGACATGTGTCTCATAAGCAAAGATCTCTTGTCCAATATTTATACACAGACTAGCGTGCTTAGTCAGTAAAGTGTAGAATTGATAGTTGTATTTCAAAATGTTGAGAGTTCTTCTGACATGAAATAGTATAGATGTTATAATCTAGTGTCCGTATATATAGAATTATCCCATTGTGTATTTCCTTATGTACATGTTTTGGTTTAAATAGTCAATTATAGATTGTTTTGACATAGATGTTCTGGTGAAGATGTAAAGATATAGAATGTTCTATTCTAGATCTTCGATCAGGGCATATTTTAAAGCCATGAAATAACACTTGAATAGAAAGACTCTTAAAACACCCACCTTACTGCAGCCACATCCCTCACCCACATGGATCTGTAGACAACTTCCTACTTGAATGTCCAACACTAACCAATGCCATACGTGCAGGACGTGCACACACGCACACCCTACTCCAGTCCTGTCACTACCAGACTAGCTACAGAAACACTGGAAACCGGCGGCCGAGCGGCAGCGCAATCGATTGGCGTACCGGGGGTTCTGAGTTCGGATCCTGGTGCAGGCTATGATTTGATTCCGGGACTGGATGTTTGGATGTTCTGATATAAATATTCAGATATAGAAACCTCTTAATGTTTGCCCACAGTTCACAATATGAACATAAACACATTAGATTTCGAGCAGTGAATTTTCCTCAACACAGTAAAAAATCGCCCCCCCCCCCTACTTTTCTTGACCAACACATATCAACAGTACAGCTTACACACGAACCAGAAGTACACACAAATAAACTGACACACGGTGTATGTTGAGACACCATCAACTTATCACACCTCCCACCCAGCACAGAAATTGCCAACAGCATAGAATTCATAATAATATATGTAACGTCTAACATACGTCCCTCCCCAGCCTCCAACACTGACAATGAGATATATCTGCTGTTAGTCAGTCAGGTGTATCCACGTACGATGCCCGCCCCCCCCCCCCAGCCCTGCCTCCCGAGCATGCACCCAACTGACTCCCCAACTAAATATTTCACCCTAACAACAGAACAAAGAAATCTATTTTCATTTACATTCTGTATGTCTATGTGGGCTTTTAAATTAATTGCTTCTTCCCCCCCCCCCCCCTTTCGTCCAACTTTCTCTCCTCTTGAAAACAAACAAAAAGGGGGCCCAAAATGTTCTCCTATGATAGTGACGTCTCTCTGTGTGTGTATGTGTGCGTTTGTTTTCTGTAAATGAGTTGAAGATGTGTTTTTTTGGGTTAAAGTCAACACACGTGAACTCTGACCTTCAAGTTGATTGGCCGGTGGTGCTTGGCCGTATTTATTTCCCCATCTGCCGTGTTTATCTACATTCCGAAAAAATAAATGTTGAAAATGTCTCATTGACCAAATATCCTAGTATCAGAATTGGTATGGGCTTATGTGTATGTGTTGAATGGTGTATAGTGTGTTTTTTAGGTAGGCCCTATATAAATGGTTTTATAGGTGGATTGTGGTTTTATAGGTGTATTGTGGTTTTATAGGTGTATAGTGGTTTTATAGGTGTATTGTGGTTTTATAGGTGTATTGTGGTTTTATAGGTGTATAGTGGTTTTATAGGTGTATTGTGGTTTTATTTGTGCATTGTGTTTTTATAGGTGTATTGTGGTTTTATAGGTATATTGTGGTTTTATAGGTGTATAGTGGTTTTATATGTGTATTGTGGTTTTATATGTGTATTGTGGTTTTATAGGTATATAGTGTTTTTATGGCTGTATAGTAGTCTTAGGATGTGTAGCGTTTAGGAAAATGTGAAGTGGTACTACGAGCTGCTAGTGGCTTAAGGTTTTGGTGCTATGTAGTTGTTCTATGGTAAAAAGGTGCCATAAGCAGATAACTAGTAGGCTACATTTGACCATTAGCACAGTGCTCAGGAGCGCACCGAATGACATTAGACAATTAAAACAATTTTGTGTATGTCATTCATACGTCATTTCCTGTCTGGTCATTTCTATTCGCCCCCGTTTATCATTGAGTTGAAACTGCGACACCGACCCCCCGCTCCCGTCCCTTACACAGTTTGAAAAGTAGGTATGTCCTTCCTTGGTGGGAGCATGCATACATCATCTGACCCAGGTCCACGGGGATGACACACAGTTTAGTCTATGTTCCAGGTGACAGCGGAACATGGCACAAAATTATCATCGTGTCATATATCTTCACCCTCCCGCCGCGCGCCCCTCACCTCATCTACCCACCCAGCCCCCTCTATCATTATCCGTTAAGCAGACCCTACTTGGCTACCCTACTGGACACATCATGTTGATGGAAAGGGTGGCGGTGGGGAGGTTGTGAGTGGGCGGATCGTAAGGGGCGCCCCGAATACGTCTCCATGTCTCAATAGATTTGTGATGACTACTACAAGTGGCTTGAACATGTCTTTAAAAAAAACAACTTTAGAGCAACTTTTTGTCATGTTATTGTTTGTTGTTCTTTGCAATTGATAGACGTTCCAACCTTTTTCACATTTCTACGGCTCGACACAAGTTCCGTTCTTGATTACATTGACGAGCCGAGCCCTCCAACTCAATCATTGACAATCTCTGGACCCGGCATACTAGTGGATTGTAAGGCCAGCACAATGCCCAGCCGCCTTTACTTTACCCCCAACTAATGTCAGGTACCCGTCAGAGTTGGGTAGAATCAGGGACACCATTCCAGTCCCGGAAAAAAAAATCATAGTCTTCACCAGGATTAGATGAACCCAGAATCTACGGAATGCTAGCCGAACGCGCTGCCGGCTAGACCATCGTGGCCCAGTTGGTGTGGAGTTCCACTCCTGAGGAGAGACGCCGGGTTAGTCCGTGATTTGACCACATCATTGACTGGCCAATGTAACACGTGATCACAGCTTTAATAGCACTATGAAACATGTGGTCTGAAATTATAGGCATCAGTATTTGTCTTTTGTCTGGCCCAAGTATTTCCAGTATTTAATAGTTGAGCATATTTATTTTCCGAATTCTATAGAGGTAGCATTTGACTTCATGAACATCTTGGCATGCTTATGTGAATGTAAATAAAATCTACACAGAACAAACGGTCGAAGTAAAACATATTTTACAAATCGCGAACAAACACACAAACATACATGACTACAAACAGTTTCACTCGGCATATTTCAATGTACAAATATTAGGCCTCACCACGTCTGACCGTTTATACATACCATCCCTCCTCAAATAATGCCCCCCCCCAATGCCCCCTCTCCCACAGATGACATAACAAGCATTCAACACCTTTTCCACGATAATCCTTGCGTCAACACGCCCCCTACCCCCATATCTCCCCCTCCCCTCCCAACACACACACACACCTTTCCATATCAATATCATACTATTTGTTTCTCTATCACGCTGGTCAACACATTTATGGGGCAAAATCTCACGCTTGGCTGCCCCTCTTTTTCGTACGAACACTGAGGGTGGACCTGGAGACGGGGGGGGGGGGTACACAGGTCTTGCCCTCCCCGCCAACGCCCTATTGTTACCACGGCCCTGAACTGTGCCTATATAGAACTTATTACGTAACCGCTTATTTCAAACATTGTATGACCAAACGAAAAATGTGAAATTGACGCACTAGGCCTGGTCTGTGCTTATTAAAACTAGTACACACCTTAGCGACACGTTAGCCTTTGGGTATTGTGTTATGCCGGTCTTAGCTTGGTCAACCTTAGGCATAGGTAAGCATGCTTTTATTTATTATATAGCATTTAACGTGAATGGCGAATTAATGATAACATATATGGCGACATAGTGATAACATGTATAGCGACGTATTAAAAACCTATATAGCGACTTATTGATAACATGATTGGCGACATTTTGATAACTTGTATATCGATGTATTCATAACATGTGAGGCAATAAATTGATAATATATATATATATATATCAACATATTCATAACACCTTTTTAATGCGACATATTCATAACACATATAGCACTATAATGATAACGTAGAAGCCAATAGCAACGTATCGATAACATGTATTATGAATTATGACATTGATAATCGTGTATGGTTATAGATTGAAAGACCTAAACGTGTATTTTGATAAATTGAATTGGTCATAACCGATTCGGCCAATCCTTTCTGTGTTTAAAAACATTGAGCATAAGTGCAACAGGTAGCCATAATATATTAATGCTTAAAATGCCAGAATGTAACATAACATTGCTATTTCTGCTAGTTTGTAGCAACACACATTGCTACTAATGTTACGTGTAAATAACCCATTACTACAATGCGTCTGTGGTTAATGAGTCAGGCCCAGAGACGATTTGTTCTGAATTGTATCGTATCTTATACATTACAGACGCTCCTTCTATGAAGAAGATTATTACGCCCTACGCTCATCCGTGGTCCGAGTCTAATCTTGCATTTTGTTTGTTAATGTTTTAAATGATGTTCAGGCAACGCATTCCATGCCCGGATGTGGATGAATGTATAGGTGTGTAACATCTAAACGGTGAATGAAATACACGTACAGACTTAAAGACGTAACTTTTGTTACTATCGATACTACACAACTAGTGTAAAGTAAGCTCCTCGGACCAAATTGATCCATAGTGAAGCAGCGTTCACCAGTTTCTGTGGCCATAGCTTACTAGGGGATTGTGTGGCCAGGACTGAGCCCAGCCGCCTTTACCATACCCGAACAAAAGTCATGTTCCCATTAGTAGTCCTGTCACCAAAATGTTTTTCTCTCTCAATTAGATTGGTCTCTTGGTGTAGTTTTTTTTTCTTCTTCAAACTTTTAAAAAGATAGAAAAGTTAAACGCTCATTAAAAATGTAAATTTTGTCAAATGACAACCGTTTATAGTCTAGTTATTTGTTACGATTGACAGTTGTTTTTTTTAAAGTTTTGCTGTAAGAAACATTGAAAAGGGGTCAGCTGGCGTGATTAGTGGAGCCTCCAGCGGAAGCGCTAGTTTGCAGTTTGAAGGGAACAATCTATTCATTAACCATCTTATGCTTTACAAACGCCCATTTTATACAAAAGATTATTGCATACTACGCTTAGCCGTGATTTTTAGTCGAGTAAATAAAATATTATTATTAGGGTTTCAAATTGATTATGAAAGTTGTCGTATTTTTTTTTCTGACTTGTTCAGCGGAATCCGCATGAATGGATTCCGCTAGGGAAGAAAGAGAATTGATTTGAGTTTGTGCCTTCAATTAGAGAAAAAGGCTCTTTATCTATTTGTCTATCTGAATCTGACGTGATAGATTTTGTTATGTTGAATTTTTAAGAGACAATTTAATTCTATTTGTATTACTAGTTTCATTACTACTTTGACTTTATGTCTATCTGAATAAGGCGTGATAGATTATGTTTATGTTGAATTTCTAAAACACAATTTAATTCTATTTGTATTTCTAGTTTCATTACTACTTTGACTTTGCCTTCTACCCTTCTTTCACCCGGCGTTTCTAAGTTTAGTGTGATTTAGTTTGGTGATATTAGTGACACCGTGGCCTAGCCGGCAGCGCGTTCGATTAGCGTACCGAAGGTCCAGGGTTCGAATCCTGGTGAAGGCTGGGGATTCGTTCTCGGGTCTGGAGGGTGTCCCTGAGTCAACCCAGCTGTGATTGGTAAACTACCCGATTTTAGTAGTGGAAAATTTAATGCGGCTTGGCAGTGTGTTGGCTACACAACCTTCGTAGTATGCCATGGCAACAGAAACTGGTGAACGCTGCTCCACCGGCACCATGGATCAATCTGGTCCGACGGGATACTTTACTTGGTGACATTAGATGTGTTATAGGCCAGTGTTGACCTAGTTGTGTGTGTTCGTGGTCATTTTCTGTGTAAAATATTTGACCTTTTGACTTATGACGTGCAACTAAAACAAAAATGGAGACGGAATTCAATTACACTTGTTTAAAAAACAGCAACACAAAACCATTGATGAACAATGTTCTGAATCAACTTTGTCTTTCTGTCTATCCTCTCTCTCTCTCTCTCTCTCTCTCTCTCTCTCTCTCTCTCTCTCTCTCTCTCTCTCTCTGTCTCACTCTCTTTATCTCTTTTTTCTACCGTCCTCAATCCACACTGGATTTTTTAAAAACAATTTAAACTGGAGTGAGTTAGTAGGTTAGGAGAGGTGGGATAAATATATTTATATTGACAGAGAGAGAGAGAGAGAGAGAGACAGACAGACAGAGAGAGAGTGAGAGAAAGAGAGAGAAAGGAGTTAGGCCCTAGTTATAAGAGCGCTCATCGACCTATCGGGAGAAATGGCGGTGGTTAGGGGAGGGCGTGGAGGGAGGAATGAGCGATGCGGTCGAAAAAAATGTTTGGACAAGTGCTTTAGTATAAGTCTAAGAACAAAAACACAAGAAAATACGAAAAAAGAAAGGAGGAGGGGGGAGTATTAAAATTTAAAAATAAAAAAAAGGGGAGGGATTGGCGCAGTGCTCTGCCCCTGGTCGTCAATTCCGCCTCCCCCTCTCTCCTTCCTAAAAAAAAAAGCAGGCGGGAGAAAGGGCGGTGGGGGGGGGGGGGCGAGAATAGAAGCCAATAGGGAAGCCGACAGAAAAGTTGGTTATGATAATTCTTTCTCTCTCTTTTCCCCAATTTTTTATTTTATTTTGTACATTACAGGTTCTCATCATCATTTGGCCAGCGCGGGCGGTACGGTTTCGTGTAGCGGCTGAATAGCTCGGCCCTCTCTCTCCTCTCTTCTGTCTGCTGATTGGAAGAGAGTCGGCTAGACGGGTCGCGAGGGCTGACACTTCGTCTTTCTAGGATTTATTCAAACCTTTCAAAACAGTTCAGCCGGGGCTTGTTGTTTTTTTTAAATTTTATTTGTGTGTGGTGTATTATTTAAAAAAAAATATTTGTAACAAACAGTTTTATTTCAAAAATAATAATTTTTAGTTGTTATTTGTTTCGTATCAAACGCGGGCTGTGTTTTCTATTTTTTCATAAAAGTTCGTTTTACTTCTTCCAAACTCCCGCAACTCGGATTTTCAATGTGCACTCGCATTAAAGTTCGGTGAAGGATAAATATTATATTTGTTGTTTTTTTTTCCCCACACACGGACCGCATACGGACACAGTGCTACAGGGGCCCACCTCTACAATGATTCTTAAACCATGGCCCCTTCAGTGGCCCCGAGTCGTGTGCTTATTTTCATACGACTGGTTCTCGGCTGTTTATTTTTAGAATGGCATTCACTGGAATTATTCGCCGCAACTAGGATTTGGACCCTCAAGAGCTGAATCAAGGACCCAGAAACTGGACCCAAAGCAAGCGGTCCAAAATATTTATTTCAATTTCATCCGATAAATATAGAGAAAAAAATCACAATTTTTTTGTTATATTCCATCTGGAATTGTAGAAAAAAAAACGAAAAGTGTTTTACGGAGATGTCTAGGAGAAAGCAGCCCCGCCCTCGGCATGTAGGGAGTGATGGGCTCTCCTTGGGAGACGATGGGCCCCCGGAAGATATGGCCCTGCTAGAGGAGGACGAGTGCACGTCGCCGCTGAGGCGGAAGAGTAGGATAAGCGCCAGCAGCAACAACAACACCGATAACGAGGATGAGGAGAAAGGCAATGACAGCAGCGGTGAGTGGAAGAATCTTTTCTTTTGTACACCCCCCCCACACACACACGCAACGCCCCTCTCCTTGTATTCCAAGCCCAATATCAACATGTACACATATACACCAACTCACTTACGACAATAATTTGTACATATATACAGCCACCGAACAGCAATTATCGGTACATTTATTTATGAACAGCCCCGTAGAGAAATCGGTAGGCCTACATAATATATCTTCAGCTTCGTATAGCAAATACATATATGCCTATAGATACAGCTAATACTGGTACATGGTCATAAATAAGATTACCTAACAAGACCTTGTTGACCTATAGAGAGCGCCGTACAGCAAATTTTGTGTGGACATATATATGGAGCCGCGTACACCTTGTTTAGGCTTTTGTACATTCATACAGACTCCGGCATTCGCGAAAACGCCCATAATGTGTAGGCTAAACATAAGAATACATCCTCCGGTAGAACAATCATGTGTAGGGCCTACTCATGTTCAACCATCCGTGTACACAAACACAGACAATTCATATTACATTTCTTCTTCTTGTTTTAACACATTCTCACCGGATTCGAACCGCGTCTCAACGCACGGATCTCTGCACGTGCAAACTCACACAAACCAAACAAGTGACCCGTCGTCGTCCTACATGAGGGGATGAGTCAATTTTATTTTAATATAATCTCATGCCCTATAATCCCCCCCCCCCATTAATTTATAATCACCATTCTTACACGTGCTGCCGTAACATAACATAAACAACACACACATACGGTAAAATCAATGCGTGTAAGTGTAATCAGATTAGACAAATATCAATAAATTTTTATCTTAAATCCCCACCGCCGTAATTTGTGCGTGTATGTGTAGCATTTTATCACACGGGCTTGTATTTAAATATTTGTAATATCTCATATTTAAGCGCCACTAAATATCCACTACATATTGACTCAATAGTTTTAAAAAAAACTCTTAAATCGATCGCATTAAAACTAAAAACTGTACGGGGGGTGATAAATTTACTGCGCCATCTTAAAATATTTACATCCGGCGCAATATTTACTACTATAATCTGATTTTGATTCAGGCTGTTAGATATTTCTTGTATTTAATATATATATTTTTTTAATTTTTTTAATGCCTCCATATTTACGTCGGTTGTAATGCTTACGGACAAGTATATTTTTAATGTTGGCAAATGATCATTTGAAAAAAAAAAATCTCAATATTTGATCGTTTTAGTGATGGCGATTTGGTATGTTTTAAATGATTGCCTAACGCCTATATTTGGGCCTTCTCGTGCTCACGTCGGAGACTTCAACTTCGACGATAAATTACAAAGTTTAAAATCCCGAGTCTTACAATTATAAATATAATTATTTTCTTTTTAAATATTTCTAATATTGTTAAATTTCGAAATATTGTTGCGCCCCCGTGTTGCAAATTATATTTGGGTAATGCTTATAACAATTAACATCGTAGAATTAGGCTTTTCGTGAAATAAAAATAGTTTTTACTCATTCGGACAAAAACAAATTACATGATTGTTATTAATACTATTATAGTTCGTTGTATGCAAACATGTTTGCCTGGAATGGGTTGCCCGAACAAAGCCAGGAAAACCAGTAACTTAACATTATTTAAAACACTAAAAAAAAAATGCAAGAACTAGACTCTGACCACGGATGAGCGTAGGACGCAATAATCTTCTTTATAGAAGAAGTGTCTGTAATGTATAAGAAGAAAAGATATTACCGTGAGGGTGTGCGCATATTTTAAATATAATTATGATTTCAATCAGAATTTTCAGTTTTTTTTTAACAAACATTTGATATTAATATGAACTCTATACAATCATGATATCGAAGTACTATAAAAAAAAATGATATCGAAACACTATACAAACATGATATCGATTTTCCTTACAATCATGATATCGAAACAGTCATATTAAGAGTTATATTCATTCTATTTACCTAAACGATAATAATATTCATTCTTACACAAACTTGATATATCATGTCATGTCTTGTCTATAAGCAACGTGACTGTAATGACACACAATCCAGACATAACATTATCATAATGTTCTGATACAAACATGGGATTTTCTTCATACTAAGTTGATGCCATTATGATATATCTATAATGTAGTAGGCCCATAGTTAATACAAAAATGATAAATCATAAAGTGGGTCGATATACTATACAAACATATTTCATAATGTAGGCCTACATTCTATACAGAAATGACATCATAATGTAGGCCTATAGTCTATACAAACATGACATATCATAATATAGTCCTATTGTCTATACACTATTACACTAAATACATATCATAATATAGGCCTATAGTCATGTATCTATTGTAGCCTACACAATATTTTTTATCTATAAAACAGGACACAATTTTTTTTCTTAAACAACACATTTTGCTAACAACACACAAAAATATGAAGCTTCCCCATTTTTTTTTCTCTGCCCCCCCCCCTCCTTTTCCGCCACCCTCCTAAGAAAAGTGATTGTAAATTGTCAGTGTCAGTTGTACATTATGACAGTGTGACACGGCACACCGGGGCAAGTTGCCCCATTTATAGCTCTCTTCATTAGCCAGCCCCGGTCTCAGACGCGCAATAAAAGAATAAATGCCCCTCAAATTTATATGGCCCTCGAGTGCTTATGAGTAGGGAAACATAGGCGTATCTCTTTATTAAGACACTACAGTATTGATATAATGGTTGTTTCCGTATAGTGGATTCAATAGAATAACCTTCCATTAACCTCTTGTTGCAATGTATGGCCTACACTTATCGCACATAGCTTGACTGTACAACAAGTTTCCATAGCTGAAATTTAGAATTGTCTCACATAGATTTAATGTAAAATAATCTTACATAGCACTAATGTAAACAACTACCCGACATAGATATAGTGTAAAGCCATTCTACAAAGCTTTGATGTAAAACTATCCTACATAGCTATAATATAAAACTATCATACATAGCTATAATATAAAACTATCATACATAGCTCTAATGTAAAACTATCATACATAGCTCTAATGTAAAACTATTATACATAGCTCTAATGTAAAACTATCCTACATAGCTCTAATGTAAAACTATCCTACATAGCTCTAATGTAAAACTATCATACATAGCTCTAATGTAAAACTATCATACATAGCTCTAATGTAAAACTATCATACATAGCTCTAATGTAAAACTATCATACATAGCTCTAATATAAAACTATCTTACATTGGTGTAATCAAAAGAAATCTTACATAACTACGTCATGTCCAGTCCCAAAAGTTTCCGTATCAAGCGATATCGTAGAGTTACAAGCCCTCTATTTGTTTGTGCGCAAATTCCCTTTGGGAGTTTAAGGAGTCGTCCACTTATTGGGTGGCTTTTGTTTTTGTTGATTAAACGTGATAAGATTATTTGCGCGCAAAGAAATTCACGTCACAGGTAACTAGAATTACGCAACGTTCATGTGACGCACCTGCTACGCACCTAATGTAATTCATCGACTGCTTTGTTTCAGGAGTTTGGTTCCCACAACCTTGTCTGAAACCCTTCTCATTACACTACATAGGCTACAACATGGCCGTATGCAAATATAAACATCAAAACTAATAACCGACGTAAAAAAATAATTTACAAATACATGGACCCTAAAGACGAAATGTTTGAAATTAAAGACGAAATCTTAGAAACTGTAGACGAAATCTTAGAAACTGTAAACGAAATCTTAGAAACTGTAAACGAAATCTTAGAAGCTGTAGACGTAATCTTAGAAACGATAAACGAACTCTTAGAAACGATAGACGAAATCTTTGAAACTATGGACTAAATCTTAGAAATGAGATGAAATCGTAGAAACTGTAGGCGAAATCTTAGAAACTATGACGAAATCTTTGAAACTATATACTAAATCTTAGGAATGAGATGAAATCTTAGAAATCAGATGAAATCTTTGAAACTATAGACGAAATCTTTGAAACTATAGACGAAATCTTTGAAACTATAGACGAAATTTTTGAAACTATAGACGAAATTTTTGAAACTATAGTGGAAATCCTAGACACTATATACGAAATCTTAAAAACTAGCTGAAATCTTAAAAACTAGCTGAAATCTTAAAAACTAGCTGAAATCTTAAAAACTAGCTGAAATCTTAAAAACTAGCTGAAATCTTAAAAACTACCTGAAATCTTAAAAACTACCTGAAATCTTAAAAACTACCTGAAATCTTAAAAACAAGCTGAAATTTAGAATTTTAAAATCTATTTACTCACTAAAGGCACACATATTTTAAGATACTTCATTTCACCATAGGATATTTAAACAAAATAATATTATATAGGCCTATATAACACTTGTATCTTTGTAATTTAACACAATAAGAGTCTAGATTCAGTCTGGAGCTATGTCTTAAGGCGCGAGAACAAAAAATCAATACTCAAAACAAGGCATTCTAACCAAATCGTTTCAAACATTTAAGACATCAATTATTGTACAATTAGGGCTACTAGCTACATTTCCTAAACGAATGTACTATATAGTCTGTATATAGGACTGTATATAATGTTTGTATATTTCTACATAGTGAGTGCAGACGTCTGATGTTTACTTGAATTGTGAACACGGTTAGTATTTAATGGCTCCACGTACTTTTATTTCATATATACGAGTTTAGTGAGTTTAAATTTTATATTCCCCCGTGATGTTTTTAGTTTAAAATGTATATATAGGCTCTGACATTTTTTTTATATAGGAAATTTTTTTTATATCCGTCCTATAGTTCTATTGAACATTTCACAATTAGTTCTATTGGTTATTTAGTTCTTTTTGGACATTTAGGTCTATTGGACATTTAGTTCTATAAGACATTTAGTTCTATTGAAAATTTAACAATTAGGCCTAGTTCTATTGGTTATTTATTTGTTTTTGGACATTTAGGTCTATTGGACATTTAGGTCTATTGGACATATAGTTCTATTGGACATTTAGTTCTATTGAACATTCAACAATTAGTTCTATTGGTTATTGAGTTGTTTTTGGACATTTAGTTCTATTTGATATTTAGTTCTATTGGACATTTAGTTCTATTGAACATTTAACAATTAGTTCTACTGGTTATTTAATTGTTTTTGGACATTTAACATTTAGGCCTAGTTCTATTGTTTTTTAGTGGGTTTTTTTTTACATTTAGTTCTATTGTTCATTTAGAACTTTTGGACATTTAATTCTTTCAGTCATTTCACTGTCTTGGACATTTGATTCACTTGGCCATTTAGTCCAACCGCTCATTTAATCCTTACGACGTTCTGTTTTTTTCTGTGGATGTTTACTAATAAAACTTGTTTCTTTCTTTCTCTTCTAAAATGCTTTCGATGTGTTATTGGTTTTTTTTTTTTTTTAATAATTACATCATCAGTGATAAAGTCTTGTTTGTAGTCCAGAATCTGAGAACTAAACCTCAACCCTAAACTTTAAATGTTCTTTTACCAAACACGCATAAAAAGTGTTTTGTCAATAGGCTTACACTACATGACACAAAGCGCTAATCAATAATCAATGCGTTTATTACTAACTGTCGTTTTATAGTACAAGTGATGTTATCAACATGATATTTAGCACTGATATCACAACTGTCTTATGTTAATATATTTTTAAAATAAAAACATTAAAACATTTTCATTCACTAAATATATGCTAAAACGTTTGTTTTAAATACCCTTTATATTAACTTCGCTTTTTTTAGTGTGGGGCTAATAATGACCCACTTCACTTTATCCCATACATCTGAAACATCGCAGATAGACGTGTTTCCGTTGACAATTTTCAGAAACCCGCGAAAAAAGTCTTGAAATATTTTTTTTCCATGATTACAATTAATATCTAATCAATAGTTGTACACAAATGTACAGATATATAGACATTGTAATAACATAGTTCATACGCATGGACAGTAAGTCTATAGACAACACACAAGAGATTAAAACGTCTTTAACCGTTATTGATTTCAAAAACAGCTGTGACTGTTATTTATAACAACAATAACATAAAACATTAAAACAACTATAACAAAACATTTTTTGGGGGATATAATAAATATGTGTAGGCCTACGCTCAGAATATCTAGAAATAAACCTGAAATAGTAATCTGTTTGTCATTGTATTTATATTCTGTGGTCCTTTTTTATGTTTCCTAATTCTCGTGAAGAGCATTAGAGAGATTATGTACAAAAATATTTTATGTTGTCAATGTGTTGCGTTTTGTTGTCTTTGAAAACAAGTGTTCTTAGTGAACACAGAATATGTTACACAATTGTTCTGCTGCTCCACAAGAACATAACACAGTGTGTGTGTGTGTGTGTGTGTGTGTGTAACGAATGAATACACACTTTTAAAAACACTATCAAACACACTATCAAACACACGCGACAGTTTCTGAGTGTCTTTGTGAACCCCAAAAAAAAGAATTAAATATTTAGTCAAAGTAAATAGTTGGAAACGCCGTAGGGCGTTAAACATGGGGCGTAAGACCTTTGCGGCGGGGAGGGGGGTGGACGTGAAAGGGTTTTGGGGGAGGGGTAGTAAGGGGCCGAGTGTGTGACCCCTCGAGAGCCGCGGAACCTAATCCTATTTGTATCTCTTTTGAGTCGGGGCGTCCATCTGTGTCCGTTTAACGTGCACTGCGCCCCGTGTCAGGAGTTGAGATGACCACTTGGTGGGGAGGGTGCGAGCGGGACAAGGGGAGGCACCAGGAGTTATTTTTGGTCGTAAGGCGTTGTACGTTCGCGTGTCAAATCTGTTTCTTTTTGACTGACCTCTGACTCTGCTCGATTATGTTGAATTGATTATCTCCCCCTCCCCCCGCTCCCACAGTCCCACCCCCTCCTTTCTCCAACACACACTTTTCCACTTGTAAACCTATTGTCCGAATCGTCGGACAGCTGAACCGACGGAAACGTCGTGATGGCCAATGATGATGTGATGGCCAATGTTGATGTGATGGCCAATGATGATGTGATGGCCAATGTTGATGTGATGGCCAATGTTGATGTGATGGCCAATGTTGATGTGATGGCCAATGTTGATGTGATGGCCAATGTTGATGTGATGGCCAATGTTCATTTCCAATGTTGAAATGTTTATGTGATAGCCAATGTTGATTTCCAATGTTAAAATGTTGATGTGACAGCCAATGTTGAGGCCAACGTTAATGATGTTGTCTACAATGAAAAAAACGGCCAGATTTTGAAAAAGTTAAACAGTTACTAATAACCCACTACACAGCATTTAGAAATGTCCCCAACTATCTGTAAACACCGTGATTGCATTGTCTGTTTCGGTACAGTGTAAAACTAGTATAACATACTATCACATAACCTTCACGTTACTATATATTCGACTAAACAACTAAAATTTGGCGTATGGTGAAGTTTTCACAGTAAACACGATTTCTAATTTTCTGAAAGAAAAGAAAAGATAGTATAGTGGTATAGGGCCTACTGTCAAAGGCCTCGTTATTCTGACACACTGGACAGCTAGTTCAAAACAAGGACGCACCATTTTCAAAACCATTTCTGTGAAAACCCAAAGTTAAACTAGTTTAGAACATAAAAAAATGTCCAGAATGAATAACAATAACAATATGAACCCTTAAATCGTTTAAAGAATAGTATTAAAATATAATATATGAATGTGAAAGTTAACGAAATGTACACATCTTTTTGCCGCCTTATAACTAACTGCCTTTAAAATTATTAAAAGAAAATTTTCCCCAAGTCTACGTTTGAAAATGTGTTGTTTTATTTGTTGTTTTATTTGTATCAAGCGCCAAACAATAACAAACATAAAACTTTTCATGGAATTTGGGGGAAATGTCTGGAGTTATAATTTTGTATAAAAAACAATTCCCAATTATTTTTCCCTTTTTCTTTAAAAATACAAATGTTTCATTTTTTAGACTTTGAAAAAAATTCTAAATCGATTTTTTGGAATTCCTGCTGGATGCAACTTGTACCAATATTATAATTTAGGAAGAAAAAAAAAAGCTATATATCTATTTTTTTTTTCTTTACGTTTGTCTCATTTTGGTTCAAAGATCTTTGTTCCATCCGCAATTACCTCCCGTCATAATTACTCAATCAGGTCTTTTTGTTTGACTCATTAGAAGTACCTGACTCAATAGAATAGACCAGACCCGCCTTACCAAAAACACACACAAAAACACGTTCCAGCGTGCAAACAACACATGTGCATGTTTCCTTGAAGAAAAAAAAACCACACGCTCACACACTAACTAAACACACACACATACATATACACACTTGTAGTCTCTGTGTAACAGCACACTAAATCTATGACCTGTGTTTGTCATCTATTTCAATAATGGCGGAATGGATCGTCGAAAACAACAGCACACACACACACAAACAAAAACAAACCAGAAATCGCCCTCGAAAAAAAAGCCTCATTTATCATGTGTAACTATACTTGGCGCCACTCCCCGCTCATCCACCCCGACGCCACCCCTTGCGCGTAAATTTGTCGTAATTACTGTCATCAATAATCGATTAAGATTATTTTATTATTAATCACGATCATATGATTAATGTCATCCTTCCTCCCTCCTTTTTACTGTCTTTTTTTTTTTATTTTTCAAATATGTGAATGCTGAGAAGATGCGAATTATTGATTAACAAAATACTTGGGTATGAGAGGTTTGGGATGTGCGGGGCGTCAGCACCCTCCTCCCTCCCACTCGCCCCCCCCATATCTTGCCGTTCTCGTTCCATATGCCGTCTGTGATCACATGACCCTCGTTGACGTCTGCAAATCTTTTTTTGGGCGCAGGGCTGTGGCGTCGAGGGAGGGGAGACAAAATGGTTGCCGCATCACGCACCCATGTCATAAAATGCCCGCACCTTCCCAGAAATCCACTGCATCTGATAATTGTGTCAAAGTTCAAGATCGCCCCCCCACCCCCCCCCCCCCACACTATTTAAAACAAGGTCGGCATCAATTTATTTTAACATTAAAACCCCAAGTAGATACAAAAAATACTTCAAAAGCTGGCTTGTATACATTTTTACAGGATTGTTCGCCTTGCAAGCCCGTACAAGAATGGGGGTCAGTAGATATTGTTTATTACATTCCACTTTCCCAGAATGCAATGCTGTTCAACGGAATGATTGATATCCTGCTAAATTAAAGTGACAAAAAAACAACTGACGCATTCAAATGGTTCCTTTCCTTTTTTGTTTTGATTCAATATTTTCTCATTTCACAAAATAAAAACTTTACATTTCTAAATTACAAAAGTAACAGAAATAAAACATGAGAATAACGATGAAATGAAGCAAGTTTCCAATATTGTGTGTGTTTTCAGAAAGTTATTTTAAAGTAAACAAAATGTGATGTGAAATATAAAAATCAATTACAAATTTTTCTTTATCAAGTTTTTTAACTGTGGACTGTGGACAACTAGGCGGTTAGGTGTAGATAAATATGAAGCTGGAAGTATGTGTCACGTGCTAATCTGTGACCTAAAATTAAAATTATTGGCATATTATATTTAGCTTTTGCGATTCGTATATAGTATATAGTAAGGCTTGTGCTGCTTATTTTTTTTTTTTTAGGTTTACCATAATCTAACAGAAACCGTTATTAATTACCAATCTGCTTACAGTGTTGTCTGTCCTGTCAATTTTTATTTTGTCTTTAGCTCTATGTAACTGTTAGCCCGGGCGACACCGGGTAATTTACCCAGTAACCCAATAAAGTGTTTAAAATTATGTTCATACGTGTCATTGTATTTAATACAAACACACAACGCTAGGTTTTGTAACAATAACATTGGAAGTAATTATTCCATTATTTTACTAATCCCAAATTGATTAAAATATTTTATTTCTATTTTAATAATAAAATGAAGATGCTACCCCCTCCCCTCAACACGAGTCGCTAAAAGCTCAACATGTTGTGCTCTTCCTGTTATCTTTACAACGATACATCAATAACCCGTTAATACATTTTTACACCTTCTTTATACATACATTATATTTCCACTAATCATATGCAGACGACATCATGCAGTGGTGAAGGGGCGATTAAACGCGCTTTAATAAATTGCACCTGCCTGATGTTACGGGCTGCGGGTGACACATTAATAGAAAATAACTAGAATAACTAGACTAGAATATTATAGTGGACTCTCGCGCTCGCCTCGTCAAATATCTTTTCGATTTGGTAGAGTCCAAATTAGATGGGGGAGGGGTGGTCGGTTAACTGCTACACTTGAAACATTTATTTGAACTTGTACAAATGTAAAAAGAGTATAAAACTAAAATGTCATCACACACAAGGACAAAACCCACTTTTCTAAATGCGTTATGCGAGAACAAATACATATAAGTACTCTTTCGTCCTGAGTGGTATCCGGGGATGAAATGGGTTGCCTGATCACAAACCAGGAAAACCAGTAACTTAGCATCATTTAAAACACTAATCAAAATGAAGGGACTAGACTTTGACCCATGGATGACCGCAGAATGTAATGTATAAGATAAACGTTTATCAACACGAAATAGAATGTGCGTTATTAATGTTCTGACGAGAATACATTTTTATTTAGTAAGGTAAGGCGAAGGAAATTTAAAAAAATGCAGAACACAAGAATTTTACATTAAGCATACGTGTATAGGCGTATAGAGTTTAGCACTAAAAATGTCCATTATATCACTATTTATGTCATGTACCCGTGTAAGTTCGGGTATGGAATCTTCTAGAATTCGAGCTTCAAAAGTTCACCTGTGGTATTTAGAAATACAGGTACATTGCGCGCATGTATGTGTGTTTGTGTGTGTGTGTGTGTGTGTGTTTGTTCGAATCGTTCTTGAACCATAATCATAATGTTAACAATTTGAAAATCCTGCAGATATCTCTACAGGGCGATTGTGTTGCGCATTAGTTGAACTTATTCGTTTTCATTTCTTAACAGTATACTGCTTGTATTAGCCATACAACAAACTACAATACGAAATGCAACAATAAAACCAAGAAGACTCCAAACAAATAAACTTAAATAAACCCAAATACACTAGCATTTCGGGCACGGTGGTCGAGCGGGTTGGGCTGGAGTACCGAAGGTCCTGGGTTCGAATCCTGGTGAAGGCTAAGATTTGTTCCCTGGTCTGGAGGGGTGCCCCTGATTCTACCCAGCTCTGAGTTGTTGGGGTAAAGTAAAGGCGGCTGTGCCAATGTGCTTGGCCACACATTCCCCTAGTATGACGTGGCCACAGAAACTGGTGATCGCTGCTTCACCGGCCCTATGGATCAATTTAGTTCGACGGTATACTTTACTTTTTTACTTTACAAAACTTTGACGAATTTATTTTCAGTTCATTTTTCAGTGTGTTGTTGTCTTTGTTTTAAAAACATTTTCTCTACTATATTTACCTCCCCTACATTTTTCATTTAATTCCCCCCCCCCCTCCTTTTTCTTTTCGAACCAAAATTGATCGCCAACTAAAACAAAAATCAAAATAAATAAGAAAAATCAACAACAGAGAAACAAAAAATCTCACGTCTGCTTCCTGTAAACAATTTTCTTGTCAGCTAACAGCGCATGCGCACTGGGCATGAGAACGTGCAAGCAAAAAATGGAGCAGACGACCCCCCCCCCCCCCCCCAAAAAAAAAAAAAAAAGCAAAAAAAAAATAAATAAATGTTGCTACCAATGAAATTAAAGACAATACAAACAATTTAAGAACGAAACGAACGTCACCCCCTAAATAAAATAATAATTACAATTGGTCAAATGTACTATTGAAATGGTTACTTAAACAATTTGAAAGGAAAACTTAATTTGTTTCCCGCTGTGCTCGTTTTTTTAAATATATATCTAGGGTGTGAATGTGTGTTTATTATCATTGTGTATTGATATATTATGTGTGTTTTACGTTTTAATGTCATTGTGTGTGTGTGTTTTTTTTTTTTTTAATATATAGTTTTGGGGGATTTTAGAGAGGGCTGGAATAGATTAAATTATTAAATACATTAAATCATTAAATACACAGAGCCTTTTGTTAACTTGGGTTACTATTTCTTGCAGTTAGAAAAACACACTCACGAGAACCCACGATAACACATGACACGTGACGGGACATTTAGCGACACACTCGAGACAAATATAAAAAAAAACATAACAAACACAGCCAGCCGTAGTCTCGTGTTAGCCTAACAACTTCTAATCGGACTTGTTGAAAAAAACAAAAAACAACAACCGAGTGGCTGAAATTCAGAAGATACACACACTGTTGGTCAACCAAGCGAAACAAGCAGAGGTAGTGGAAAGGAGGGGAGGGAGGTCAGGTGGGAGAGGGGTAGACGGGGGTGCCCGGTGTTAGTGACACCAGTCTCGTCTGGTTATGGTCTGACAGCTACTATGAATACATGTGGCGACCTTCATACGTCTAGAAACAATAAGGTATTTCAATGTGAGAAGCAATGGATAAAGCAAACAGTAGGAAGTATACCGTCGAACTAAATTGATCCATAGGGCCGGTGAAGCACCGTTCACCAGTTTCTTTGGCCGCGGCATACTAGGTGATTGCGTGGTCAGCACTATGCTCAGCCGCCATCTACTTTACCCCAACGAAGGTCAGGTACCCATCAGAGCTGGGTAGACTAAGAGACCAAGTCCCGAAGAGTTACAAACTCTCTATTAGTTTGTGTGCAAATTACCTTTGGGATTTTAAGGAGTCGTTCACTTATTGCGTCACTTTCTTGATTAAACGTGATCAGATTATATGCTCGCAAAGAAATTTACGTCACAGGTAACTAGCATTATGCAACGGACCTACTACGCACCTAATGAAATTTGTCTACGAGTTTCATGAGGCGTGAGAAAATCCACCGATAAAATGTTGTCATGAACTACATATGTATAGTACCGACAAAAATGGGGCGTCTTTCACATTATACCAATATATTCGTTTATGTTCATTTTGACAATTTGTTTCTTTTCTTATATATCACAGACTATAAAGAAGATATTGCGTCCTACGCTCAAACGTGGTCTATTTAAGTCTATTACATTACTACTTTACTCTTTACCCTTCTGTCCTCTAGTGTTTCTATGTTTAGTGATTTAACTATTGGCGTTACAATTGTCAGTTGTGTATATTCGTTAGTAATGAGCCTTTGTTCAAATTATATCTAATTTCTAAAAGAACTTTTGAAATTCGTTTTTATTTTTACAGTAAAACTATGTACTTGTTTAACGTGTAAAAATATCTATCTAAAATAGAAATCGCTGTAAAAAGAAAGTTTAAAAAGTGTCAGTTATTTCGAACATATCTGAAAATACTTTCATCTACTTTTTGTTAGAATATTTTCATTTATAAATGTTTAAAAAAAAATCGACAAGTTTAATAATATCTTTGTTTTATATTTTATCAAATCTGATCGTATGTGTATTAGGAAGGCCTATCAAAAGACCTAATATCAGTGGTTAACTTCTTTTTTATTAAAAGCCAAAATTAAATTAATTTTTTTTTTGTGTGTGGTCATGTTTAATAATATAAATAAAACACTATGTTCCGTGCTTCTTCAAAGATTAAAAAATGGTCAACAAATTGATGGGGTGTGTTGTTGTTTATGTTAAAGGTATTTATATATGTTAACGATCAGAAAAAGCACGCACAAATACAGTACACAACTCTAAGCAGACGATCAAACTGGAATAAAAAAAATGGTTTTCTTCCAAAGAAATGTTTTGTTATCATATCGTTTTACACGTCTTGACAATGGACATTTTGGACACAATGGACATTTTTGACATAATGGACATTTTTGACACCATAGACTTAAGGATCGGCTGACACCATTACTTTTTGTATTCTCGAACAATTTAAAACAGACATCAACAACATTATTGTTATCCCGATTCAGCAGACATTTGCAGTGCATTTGCCACTTGACCAAAGCCTATGGCAAAAACCTTGCAGACTTTTCTGAAACTGTTCATTATTGGTATAAAGGGTGTTTGAAATTTTTTATATATATATTTTGTTTGGATGGTTGGGGAGATAAATATTACTTAGGTTTAAAGGTGCAAACGGTCACACAAATATGCTTAGAGGAATTACTTTTTTTATTGGTAGCACACAACAGATAAAGTGAATCAGTATATTATAGTCTTTATACATTCCCGTGTTTACATGTGAACATATTTATTTCATAAATGCAAAAATTACCAAAAGCTTAGTGCCTTTCCATCTAATTTTTGTTTATATCATTTTTCATATTTAGCCTTGGCCTTGGTCTGCTGCTGCTTCCTAAACGCATCTCACTTTCAGAGTTATTGATAGATTTAAGTCATTGAAACCCTCGATTTAGCTTCGTTAACCATCTGTTTAAATTTGGCCTTCAAATAATGACGTCACTGATGTTATTTTTTTTTTCTGTTTGCCATTATTGTGTTACTATAAATTTTGTTTTAATAAATGCTGTAGATAACGATAAAAATTATTTGACACGACACTTTTAAAAATATTTATTTTGAATGCCAAAAAAAAAAAGTTTCGCCGAAGAGTTTTTTTTTTTTCGCTCCCTCCGCTGAAGCCAATAAAACAGCTCAGCACTTAGTGTAATTAAAAAGGATGGCTCAATTTATGTTGACACCGGTTTCCTGAAAATGGAAATGGACTTAACGCGGAGCTGCGCATAATTTCATAATTGACTATCTCAGTTGACACCGTATGATGATAATCAAATTCTTCAGTCCGGGTAATGTATGCTTGGACACAGGGGGGTGAGCTGGTCGGCCGGGGGGATTATCGGTAGGGGGGTGGGGATAAATATTCATGGAGATTATTTAACCGCCTCTCGGCTTCGCCTTTCTCTTTAAGCCCTCGGCCATCCTCCTCACGTCCTACAACTTTCACACAGCTTAGGGGCTACAACTCACATACCCACACACAGCATCCAGATCCATCCACACATATCAACACACATTTCTAACCAAACACCAAGACACACAAAGCCGAAACACGCGAATTCGCACATATTAAACCCACATCAACATAAAGCACACACACACGTATGAGAGCACACGTTAGAAAACACGTTTCAGATATACACACACACCAACACTAACACAATCCATACAGACATCCAGACACACCAACACACATCCGAACCCACTAATACACACACACGCACATCCATCTATATCTATAGTCCTACATGTAATGTGTGTATCTATATGTGTGTGTGTGTGTGTGTTTACTATATATACACTCTATCCGCAATGATAATTATTATTTCATTCAATATAGAGATGGATCCATTAGCGAAAAAAAAAGTTATTAAATACGTTTTTTTTTTCAGATGTAGAAACAACTTTACAGTGCCTAAAACCACTCCACTGTATAAAAGTGCTGCTTTATTGATTTTACAATTAGCACGGAGAACCTTTCTTTTTAAATACACAACGTAAGCCTCGGTTTTTAACGCACGCACACACACATACATCTACCATAAAATACAATCATATATTATAATGTGTATGTGTTCTGTATGTGTTTGACTTGATTTTATATGACATATCCCAGAAGGCCCCGGTGACCTTTATGAGAATTTCGCCGTCTGTCATTCCCCAGCTTTATATCCAATATCACCCGTGATAACGATATGTTATTGTGTATTAGTGGAATGGCGACAAAACCTTATACTAAATTTCTCAATGTGAAAAATAAGATGTATAGTGGCAATGGTTGTCTAAATACAATATCCATTAAATACAATATCCACAGCACAATACACCTGCCTTTTATTTCCGCTCACCACTTATCTCTGTTTTATACAAGTGTTTTTTTTAAAGAGTTATGAATTTTTTTTTGTTAAATGCTGGTCGAAAGTGCTTTAAACACATAGTAAAACACACATACATTAAACACACGCACATTAAAGACACAATTAACACACATGTATTTAGTACAACATTCAACATACATAACACACACATTGAACATACACACCTTAACCATGCACACTAAACACACACATTAATCACAGTCATTTAACACATTTATTTAACACATACATTTAACACATTCATTAAAAACATTCATTTTAAAACATTCATTAAACACATTCATCAAACACATTCATCAAACACATTCATCAAACACATTCATTAAACACATTCATTAAACACATTAATAAAAAAACATTCATTAAACACACACAAAATAAACACACACACACACACACATAAACACACATATTTAACGCACCCATATTCAACCACATACATAAAAAGCGCTCCATGACATATTTGCAATCACCAATCATATAACAATCACAATCATTCCTTTGTGTTTTGGAATGATCATGCGGAGCTCTCGATATGCAAGAGAAATAGTTTCTCTCTTTGCTAATCTAGTTGCGTGGGGATTTAATTGCTAAAGCGGAGATAACTCCCTTCAGTTTTTGATCTTGGTCAGTTTTTCCTTCCCCTTGTCCGTGCGTTGCAATCAAACATCAATGCGCGGGTTTAATCTCTACACAACATGGCCGCCAGACACGATATGACGTTTCTCACCGATTTTTTTTTATTTCTCCACACGCGTGATCCGGGCACGTACGCTAAATTTGATTACGTCATCAACCGTGGGGGCCAGCCACCGGCGAGTGAGTGAGTGAGTGGCGCGGGTCGTTCAATTTAAAGGAGAAAAAAAATTCCTTGGCTTCTGTTTACTCGCTGTTAATTGTCTCCGATAGGCAAAAATTAGTGTCAGAAGGATACTGTTACAAGGACGAGGTCACGGCTGTCCATTTGAGCCTGATAAATCTATTACTGGCTTTCAGACCCCTTGCGATTGATGAATGGCGGAACGGTGCTGAAAGAACTCCTGGGGGTCGGGGAAGGGAAGGGGCGCCGGGCGTTTGAATGTTTGTGCTTTGACAAGGTCTAAAAGATCAACTTTTTACTACACAAGGTATTTCCTGTTGTTTTTTTTTCTGGCATTTGTTCTTTTATTTAGAGTTGTCATTCTCTTGAGTAATCATTTAAAAATGTGATGCCAACTTTCAAAAATACACATTTTTAGCCTCCAAAACATCAATCTTTTAGACCAAGACAGATAGGCTTCGAACAAAAAAATATTTAGGCCTACCTTGTACCGAGTTCTCTCTCTCTCTCTCTCTCTCTTTCTCCTTTTCTTCAAGAGAGTTCCTCACATGTATTTACTTGATCCCTATAGTGGGATCGTTAAGTGTCCCTATGGTTTATTTTTTTTTTAAATCCTTTAACACTTTGTCACAAGACCACTGATATACATCTTGTTTCTATATTTGTTGTATTGGCTTAAGTAAAATTACATGTTCCATATCCCACGTTGGGTTTTATATTGTCCAATATTAAGTTCCTGCAATGATCAATGAACAATTTGATTCTTCACATAATACATACAGTACAATAATGGCAGTAATATACATTATATAATATATATATATATATATATATAATATAGCTTTATCTTATCCACCGAAAAACTTGTTATTTAACAACAAGAACAAAATTTATATCGGCACTTCCAGGGACAGTCTCGAGATGACATTGTCAGATATTGACATACAACAATCTACTGTCCACCCACACTTGATAACATAGACATATACAAACAATATTTCACTCACTAACATTACAGCCTGACTCGACCCCCCCCTTCCCCCCACACACAGAACAAACACACAGAACACACACACAGAACACACACAACATACACACAGAACACACACACAGAACACACACACAGAACATACACACAGAACACACACACATAACACACCATTGATGGCTAAATTACATTTGTTTGTGGGTTTTAAGAGCATTCGTTCTTGTTCGCCAAACACGGAACACGGAACACGGTGTTTAAAATCTTTCAAGTTGGAATCACATCCAGCGTTTGATTGGCGATTTCCAGTTGGGGCGCCCTCTCTTTGACGACGTACTAGCACCTACCCCCTTCATCGGTTTCTTCGGTCATGTCATTGTCTTGTATTATATATATAATAGCTTTCTTTTATATTTTGCGGCTTTCTATGCAAGTATTGTATCCGAAATTTTTTGCGTGGTAAGAAAAACTGTTGTATTTTTTGCTATTAATTGGATTCCATTTTTTAGGGGGTGGGGGCTAAGATTATGCTTACTAGGGCGAGAGTCTACTGCCATCCGTCTATACTTATAATGGATTTAAAACTGGAAACATACTACCCACAAATATAAACCCATAAGATGTGTATATGACAAACCGCTACAGGCCGCTGAAGTATAAATATATTTCGACAACCGCTTAACTGTATGAATCCTAATTGGCTGTAAAGTATAAATCAGTAACTTAACACAATGTTCTGCGCTGTCCCCACCCCCTCTCTCCCGAGTCGTATCATAAATCCACAATGATTTTCATGCGTCCTGAATAAGTAACGAAATTTCAAAGACACAACTTGCATCGACCCACGTGCGCAACGAACGACGCCCCAGACTCCATCCACGCGCCCTAATCCAAGATCACGGTCCCCCGCCGCCCTACTCCCCACCCTCGCCTCCTTCCCCGTCTCATTACTTCAGTTAGCGAGAAAAACAACAACAACGTATGAACAAACACATAATCGGACAGACAAAATAAAATCCGCAATAAGGCCGTCCATGGCATGACAGACAACAACACTTAGAAAAAAAACAAACAAAAATACATACAATAAACGACTATTAAAAAATATCGTTTTGTGCACGCAGTTTTAAGTCAGATCACAAAGAACATGCGTGGCTCTTGTCAATTCGGCTTATGTCTGTGCGCACACGCGTTCATGGGTGGAGGAAAGAGGGGAGGGTTAGTGCATTGCGTATTATGCTCTTCTTCATCTTAAAAAATGTATTATATTTGGGGGAGGGGTGGGAGAGGGAGGGGGGACGAATCGCGAATCGCAATAGAAAAGAAGACAAAAATATAATTAAATTAAATATGGCGGCGTCAAATCCCGTCTTATGGGTGACATCACCCCCCCCCCCACCCAATAGCACCGGAGGGAGGGGGGCGATTCATCCTGTTTGAATAAACGTATATGATAACAATGAAGGGGGTGGGGCGGTGGTGGGTTTGTAAATAATACCGAATGGCTATCAACATCAAGAGCTTAAGTCTAAACGGCTTTTTATTCCTTGTGTGTGTGTGTGTGTGTGTGTGTGTGTGGGGCGGGGGAATTTAATAGTATTTATTTTAAAATTGATTTTACAAGACGGTGGGGAAAAAAAAAGGTTTTAAAATATATATACATATAAAAAGTTACCCTCCCCGCTCCTCCCCAAATTTTTTCTTCTCCATTATCTTCTATTACACTTAACACATACAGTTGACGTGAATGCTTAATGATGGCATATATAATATTACAGCGGTAAATAACAACATATGGTTTCTGCGGTGTCCGGTGTTATCTATTGGAAAGACATTAGACTTAGGGGCGATACATTTTTATGTTTTCATCCGACAAACTGTTAATGCGGTTTTAATAGTTCTATTATAATGATAGTACTTATGCCCGACATAATGCTCTTAAAGTGCCCAAACACATTTTGTAGTTTAGAGCTTTTTTTTTTTTTTACATTCCGTAACCTTAAAAAAAAAAGGTGGGCCATGGTGGACGAGCGGCAGCGCATTCGGCTGGCGTACCGAAGGTCTTGGGTTCGAATCCTCTCGAAGGCTAGGATTTTTTTTCCGGGTCTTGGAGGGTGTCCCTGAGTCTACCCAGCTCTGATGGGTACCTGACATTTGTTGGCGGTAAAGTAAAGGCGACACAATCCCCTAGTATGCCGTGGCCACAGAAACTAGTGAACGCTGCTTCACCGGCCCTATGGATCAGTTCGGTCGGACGGAATTACTTTACTTTACTTACGAACCTCTTGAAAAAGAAAAAAGAAAATTAGACTTTTGATGACGTCATTTATTTTCATTGTACTCTCTACTCCAATGTTTTTTTTCTTCTTTCGGTAGTGGTCTGATGTATGTTCTAATTTAACAACACTGACCCTTAAAAAAAAAATATTGACAAATAGACCTTTAATGACGTCATTTGTTCTTACTGTGTACTCTCTATCCTTCCATTGTCTTCGTTTAAGTTCTTTTTATTTTTCTCATTCTCTGCTACGGTCTGATTAAAACATGATTGGTTTTTCTTAATCACAAGGTTTTGATGAATGGTGAATTTAAATTACGAATATTTTCCTCCGAAACTATTCAAGTTGCATAACTCTTACAGGTTAAAATTGCGATTTAGGATTGGAATAAATGTCGGGAGAATAGTTGGGATATGGGGGGGGGGGGCTAGACTATATAACGAGGTTACGCAACTTTGTTAATTAGAAAAGTATTTATTGTTGGGGGATTGGGGTGGGGGGGGGAGGCGTCAGGGCTATAGCGCATTTCTCCCCATAACCGTCCCGTGACGCAACAGAGTCCGGTGAGGCTGGGGGGTCCGTGAAAAGCTTTCTGATTAATGCGAAATGAAGGTTTGAATTTTATGACCTGCCAAATTAAAAACGGTTGGGGCAGGGCGAGGGCAAGTCTATTGGGACAAGTGGCAAAACCATGTTTTTTTTTTCTTTCATTTCCGGTCAGCTAGAATAACATTGAATGACGCTTGTCCGACGCCCGAAGTGACGCAACGGTAATAAAAACTTATTGAAGGGGTGAAGGGGGATAAGGCCGGACATTGAAGAGGGATGCCCATACAATACTCCCCTTCCCCCTCACCCGCCTCCTCCAGCGCCCCATTACCCCATTTTTGTTTTTCATTCATCGTAAACAAAATTGTATACCCGGTCAGCCTTTCAATGTAACACTTTAAAATAAAAACACACACACACACACAACGTTGGTGTTATAAACCAGAGTCTCTTCAACGCTGCTGGACACTCCCCCCCTCCTCCACCATCCACCCCTCCACCACAATCCACCACAACAAAAACAAACGGTCCAAACCCTTGGCATCCATTCACGGTGTTGCATACTTAACCAAGACAACAAAACAAAGACACCCCAAAAAACAATTCAACGGCACTCCGGGAAATTGTTTTCATACACTCCGGAAAGGACCGACACTCCACTTCCCCCCCCCCCTTTCCCCTTTCACTTTAAAAAAAATACTATTTATTCCTTTAGCAAGCGCCCAGAGGCGTCAACCAACAATAGTTTCATGAAAGAGGGGGGGGGGGAGGAGTTTCTCTTACCTTCAAGGGCCGCGCCCCCACTCACAGATAACAATGCGGCCCCAGTTTGTGTTATTGTTTTGACCCGGTGGTAAGAGAAATATTTCGACTCCCGAAGGGAAGTGGGCGGCGCAATTATTTTATCCAAATATTATTCACTTTAGGCCAAGGCGTCAAGACCATTTGGGAATGAATGTAAACATTCATTTAACTTCTAAAGACATTCGATTTGATATCGTGAACTATTTGCATCGGGGTATACAGAACGGTAAAAGCTACATCATAGACCAAAATAAAGATCTGTTTTATTTTATGCGTCTAAGTCTAATTACCGACCAAAATTAAGATCGAGCCAAGAACATATGACGTCATCAAAAGGTATATTTTTACAATTAATTATTTTATTTTTCTTAAAGGTTAGTGTTGTTAAATTAGAACATACATCAGCTCACTACCGAAGGAAGAAAAACAACAACTTTGGAGTAGAGAGTACAATAAAAACAAATGACGTCATCAACATAAAAAAAACAAAAAACTTTTAAACATGATATTAAAATTGAAACTTGGTTTATCGTTTATATCTGAGCTGCCGGACAAACACAAACGTCATGAGAGCCAAATTTTGTCTGCATCAATGAGCTTGTGCTAGGAGGGAAATGACCACAAAGGTCAAAAGACATGGCTGGTCATGGGCTTAAATGCAAAAAGTATATTACTATCATCATATTAGTAGTTTAGTTTGTTTAGAATTTAGACTTTCAACTGTTAGGTTGAAGTAATATTTCCAGATATGCGATCACAGTTTGGGTATGATGCCTGACAACATTTTTAATGTGTGACCTTCTTGCTTGGATATACAGTGTACACACACACACGAAAAAATGTTTTCGTCTTAAAAGTAGGACCTACAACAACCCTTCGCACAATTTTTTTTGGGCCTCGTTGTACGATGGTACGCTTCAACTTGCGACCTAATCTAAACAGCCCCCATCCCCGCCCCTCGCCACTACTCGTAACATATTGCCCCCCCTCCCAACCCCTTCTCCCCTTTACATACTCAACTACATAATTATTATGTTAGCGGCAATGGAAATTTAAATGACACATTTTGTTTTAGCGTGTGTGAGTTTTTTTTTTTTTTGTATGGGGCGAAAAAGGGGGTAGTGAGCGCACACATTATATCTCTGTTGATCATCTCTCTCCCCGAGCACCCGCGTCGACAGCGCCCCCCCCCCTCGACCGGCAATCGCGACACGAATCATACACCCGTTTACTTTGCCTTTTTTTTTTTAATTTAAAGATGTGAGGGGATTGCGGAGGTAATAGGAGCCCTGTACTTGCCCATACGTATAAATATATACATCATTTTTTTTACTTTATACTTCTACGTATCCCCCCCCCCCAACCTACCACCACGCGGCGGTAACATAACAGAAGCACCATTCAATGGGTGGCATGAGGCGAGCAATAAGTAGAAAGAAAAAAGCTCCCTTACGATTTACATTTCACCCTGTGGGGAGGGTATGAAGAATTAGCAGGCGGACATAGAAGTAAAAAAAAATAATAGGGAGAAAAAATTGGGCGGAGTTATAAGACTAAAAAGGGGGGGGGGTATCATGAGGAGGGGTCCGGTTCTGAGTTATTCTAGTTACTTGTAAAAGAACGTAAACGGGGGGGGGGGGGGGGGGGATAAGTTGTCGCAAGACTGGATTGCGAATCTGAATGCGAAAATAATTAGGGAAGCTATTTACTATTATTAAATACGAAAACTAAACCAATGCTTCTTTCGTTTGTGTATACTTCACGTCTGCTGAGTACATTCATTCTCTCTCCCCTTCCGAGGTGCGGGGAAACTACTCAAAGTAAGTTTTGACGTGTGTGGGCGGAGATCGGAATATTATTTCCTTTATGGCATCTGGTCGAGTGATCCTCCCTCCCCCCTCACTTTCTCTACCCTCCCCGTGGTCTGGCGCTAGGGGGTGCTGGGTGGGTGGTATAAAGAGAACCCCCCCCTTTCTCTCTTATTTACTAGATATACAAAAGCTCTGGGTTCTGGAATAATACTATTTGAGTAAATTTACCAGAATTCCTCCTTTGCCAGGGGTGGCCCGAGCCAAGATCTACGGTTCTGCGTTGTGATCGTAGCTGGAATTTTTTTTTCTTTTTTTTTTTTGTGTGCGGCGAAAACATAAACCAAAAGTTAATCATAGAGTAAAGTAATACTTTACCCTGGCACGGCGAGAGAGCGGGGTGTGGCCCGCAATGAGCTAAAAGGCTGAGAGGGAAATATGAGCGTAGATTTGCGCAAAACGAAACACGTGTGTTGTTATTTTGAAGGAGGTGGGGAGCGGTTTGTTGCCGCTTATACACAAAAACTGATGACGTCAAATTTCAAATTCTGAATATAACTTCTTCAAGTTCTTCTGTTGTAATAGTTGTGTTTTTTTTTCTTGCAAAGATGATTTTCGAATGAAGTTTAGGTGGTAAAGACGGTGTATTTGGATTATTTTTTTCAGTGCATAAACATCTATCATTTTGAAAACTACCGCAAACTATGTCAATATTTTAACAAAAATCGAAAACATGATAAATAAAAAAACAAACTTTTACAAAAACACACAGAGACTCTAACTTGGTGGACTAAATCGCCTACCTACCCACCCCTCCACTTCCCAACCTTCCAACACACACAAAAAAACAGACCGCCACAACGGTCAAAGAGACGCCCCTTGTACTTCTAAAATCTAAATCCCTTTCTCGCAAATGATTTCGTTACCTAATGGCATATGTTTGCGCACCGCCCCCTGCCCCCTTTCCTCCTACCGCCAACACACGCTTGTCAGAAATCGGCAGAGACCGTAATCACCAGATAATCCCGCGGACAGATTAACGCGCCTAGGTGGCGCAGATAATCTGACGATAATTTTCGCCCTAGTCTAGTACCAAACACGGCCGCTTAAAAAAAAATATTTTACAAACATTAAACGCCCCCCCCCCCCTCCCGAACACACGACTTTAAACCCCCCCCCCCCTCCATTTTACCGAAGTGACCCCTAAAAATGTCTCTGGTACCAAACGTCAATAAACAAAAGTTTATATTTAATAACTTGATCCCGCCAGATTATTTCAGCAAGATAAGAATCTCTGGCAGATACACACAGTTAGATACCTCCCCACTCCCTCTCCACACCCTCACGTCCAATTCACCCACCTTCGCCCCCAATGCTTTATATTTTGTTGTTGTTGTAACTTCACATCTTGTTATCAATCCATAAAGGGCGCCCTGCTCCTAGCAACATAGTTTTTTGATTTATTGCATTTTTAGTGACGCCCCACCTCCTCCCCTCACTCTTTCCTCCTCAACCAACACTCCCCCCCCCCCAACATTTCGGATTAAATATTATAACCCAATAAGATATGGCCCAAAAAGAGTCAAGAGGATTTTTTTTTTTACATTATTGATAAAAAAAGCGAGCCCTACCCTAGCCCTCCCCCTTCCTCCTCTTACACTGACCCCCACACACGGAAAGTTCAGTGCCTCACAACAAAGCAAGCATATTGAATATAATTTAAACATTGTAACTGCACTTCGCCTTTCATGAAAAGAAAAGAAGGAATTATTATTATCGGCGTGTGTTTTATTTCTGGTCGAATTATGATCATGACTGCTCCCCCCCACCCCCCCTTGATCGATTCCCTTTAAAGTCTTGGGGGCCCAGCAGACTTTTCTTGTTAATATTTCTTTTATCGCAGTAATATAATTTCTGAGCTTCATTACTCTCTCTCTCTCTCTCTGTGCGTGTGTGTGTGCGTGTGTGTGCTCGTAACTCGTGTATAAATAGAGAAAAACTATAAAGTCGGGGGATGGGGAGAGTGTGTGTGTGTGCGTGTGTGTGTGTGTGTACCCAACCGTTAATTTATTTCCCTTAAATTTGTATACGGACGGTAAAGTTGACTGCGAACTATTTTAACGCCCGCCAATGATGATGGGTAAAGAATGCTAGGTTATCGTATTACAAACAGAGCGCGCGAAATAAGTCGTTGGACGGCCATTCAGAAAACAGCGACATCTGGGTAAAAAAACAAAAAGTTCTATTTAAAAGACTTGTACATGATATCTATATCCGCAATCTATTTGTAAGTAGCTATCGGGACATGGTCGGTCATGTGTTGCGGCATAATAACTTGCCAAAAACAATCCTCCAAGGCACTGTAGAAGGTAAACGTTGGAGAGGCCGTCAGCGGAGATGCTGATTCAACAATGTAAAGTATTGGACAGGGCTGTAGTTAGTTGACTCAACTAATGACAACCGCTCAATATAGACAAAAGTGGAGAAAGTAATGTAAAGTATTGGACATGGCTGTAGTTGACTCAACTATTGACAACCGCTCAAGATAGGCAAAAGTGGAGAAAGTTGACTGCTGAGGTGTCCATTCACCACCCCCCTTCCCAAACGAACACAACGGTGAAGGGATTGATGATTGATTGTTTGATTGATTGGGACAACCTTTCTTTCCAAGGGCCGTTAGAGGAATTAAACAATAATTTGTAACGAACTGGGCATTAATTTTGAAGTTTTCCTAAATTTGTTCTTTAATAAGGGATTCTTGGGGCCTAAAAATTTGACCAGAGCTGAATTGAACAAGGGTCTAAAGTCCATGTTAATATAAATTTAAATGTTATAATTTTTACAAAAATATTAGTCCTTGCACGGTCTTGACATTTCGGCTAGAGGATGATCCCCGGTTCATCGTAGAACTTGTAACACAAACATTAACATAGTTCTTAACTCTTGAATATTCAGGGCACACAATTTGACGGAGTAAATAAATAACGGACCGATGAGATATGGTCTGTTTATCACTAATGGGGAAGTTGGAAGTCCGGGAGCGGAAAGGTGGAAAGTGGGGGGTTGGAGGGGGGGGGGGTGAAATGCCATCCGTGCGTGATCACGTGTCAAGACAGTGTCAGTTTTTTATTGTCATTCGGTCATAAAAAGTCCGTCATTGTATATTGTGTAGTCTAGAGAGAATTAGTGGAATAACGCAGTCAGTAGGTCTCGCGTTGTTTTTTTTTTGGTACACATGAGCAGAAAGGCAGAACTGAAGCAATGATTTCCGGTGTTTGTAGGTGTTTGTATGTGACATTGAAGTACACAGACTTCCGTTTCTGTACAGAGTTTGTGCATGAACTTCCTGTCTCAGAGCAGGCATCTTCCAGATGCTTCTGGTGGATCTTCTGGGTCTATTACTTAAACGTCTTTGGGCTTATTCTAGTTGCGCTATAAGTTTGTAGTTCTCACAGCTTGTTGTTTCGAAAGCTTTTAGTTTTGCCAACTCGTAGTTCTGGCAGCGTGTAGTTCTTACTGTTTGTAGCTCTATCAGTTCCAGATTGTAAGTCCATTAGCTATATTTCTTCCAGCGTGTAGTTCTTCCAACATGTAGTTCTGCCAGCTTACTAAAGTGTTGCCCTTGCTGGAACATAACCTCTTGTTCGTATTCTCTTTAAGTGGGTACTTACTCTGTGTCCTGCAGTAAGATAACAACTGGCGATCAACGCAATCGTTGCCGCCGATGTCTGGATGACTCTTTGTTTGACTCATAGTTCTGAGTTTTGACTCTTTGTTTGACTCATAGTTCTGAGTTTTGATTTTTTGTTTGACTCATAGTTCTGAGTTTTGACTCTTTGATATTCGTTTCTGCCTGCAACCCAGTGCATGATAGGACAGAAAAGTTTGGGCCCAAAGGCTATGACTGGGGGAAAAGGGGGGGAGGGGGCGGATACAATATAGGGACAAAAGGTTTCATATTTATACTGAATTAGATGTGTGCTGTAGCTTTGACTGTGACGCAACAACAACAACAACAACATATCCAATTACTTGTGGCCATAAATACACACACGCCGCTCTCACACCCACACACAAACACACTTTACATACAGACAAAATAGACGGGCCCATTGTTTGTTTGTTTGTTTTTGTCCCCACTAAGTTTTTATTTTAAAAAATGTCTGATATCAATATGTATATGTAATGCACCATATTCGTGTGTTAGGTGCGCTGTACAATAAGACCGGCTTAACATTGTGGGAGTGGCAAGGTAGGAATTATATGGGCGTGGCTTAGGAGGTCTTTGATTCTGACTGACAGATAGGTGGAGAATACAAGCTACCGTCTATACAAGTCTTTTTTTTCTTCCTTTCTAGAGTTATGTTGTAAGTAAAGTACTAGGGGATGCGTGGCCAGCACAATGCCCTGTCGCCTTTACTTCACCCCAACTAATGTCAGGTACCCATCAGAGCTGGGTAGACTCAGGGATATCCTCAGGTACCGAGAATGAAAAATCCTAGCCTCCACCAGGATTCGAACCCAAAAACTTTCGGATCGCCAGTCGAACGCGCTGGCGCTCGGCCACCGTGTGTAATCTATAATACGTAGACAGACTAACGTAGAGACAGACGCAGACAAACTTAAAGACATACAGGCAACGTGCAGTAAATGATATCTTCAAAGCTAGCCTAATCAAGTATGGGACACGGGTGATAAAGCGGCAAAGCGTCGTTTGCATTTCGTCTTTTGAAGATGAGTTCGAATTAAGGTTGTAGAAAATCCAGAATTTCCCCATCACCCCGCCCCCGGGGGGGGGGGGGGGGGTAGGGTGGGGAATGTCTCCGAGTCTATCCATCTCTGATGGGTAGACTACTTGACAATATTATTCGGTCATGTGGCTCATTCGTTCGTTTTTCCGGCACAGTGCTAAGCACAAGTATCCAATGTATAGGAAATGATGAAAGTATCGATACTATTGAAAGCTTTTTGAGATATAACTTATATAACTTAGGCATTCTATATTACAATGCAGGCATACGTAGGCATACTTACTAAAATGTTACTAATGGTAACTAACACCATCTACTTGAATGATACAATAAAATGTGATATAACATGGAATAGGAAGTGTATTTCAACCGTTATTGTTGCATATAACTTGCTCTAACATATGTATTTAGCAACAATTGTATCATATAACTAGATATAAATGAAGTATTCAACCAATATTGGTACATATAACTTGATTAAACGATCGTGTCCAGCAAAAAGTGTCTTTATATAATTTCAAATAATATCATACAATAATGTTTTGCTCAAACCGGCAAACTGGTAATTTAAATCACACCATCTTTCAAAAAGGTTCATTTAAATTTTGGCTAATCTAAATAAAAGAAAATTGTCATTTACAAAAAAAAAATTTAAAAGGGCGAGTGATACACATAAAGATAAATGGATAACTCTTTTTTTTTTTGTTATACTCGCATACCGAGTCATTAGTTCTGTCCCTTTCTTCAGGTTTTTAATGCTTGCTTGATAGTCTCCCCCTGTTTATTGCCCGCCCTTAGATTATCCAAGCGGAGCGTGACGAAATAGGCGAAACGAATTCAATCCAAAATATATCCACGGATAAATGTAGAGTTTTTATGTATGTGTGTATGTATGGGTGTATGCAGGCATATGTGTGTCTTTTTTTTCTTAAATACATTATTTTATGGAGCGTATAATCTAAACACCATATCTCAACTGGTTGGCCGCCCAAGGGTTAACCACGCTTTCTCTGATATTTCAAAGAGTTAATTTTGGGGATTGTAGTGCAAATAAACTCTGGGTGGGGGAGGGGGGGGGAAGGGTTAAATTCATTCACATACAGTGCGACTAAAGAAACGGGCAGTGGATTAATCTTGTGAAATTCAAAGCCCTTAGTTAATTTGCCGTGTCATAGTTACACCCTGTCTCCCCCAACTCTGTCCCCTTTACCCCACGCAGATGATTGAAATGAATTTCTACAAGTAAATATGTTAATTAATTATACCAACTAAAAAAACAACAAGAATTTATGTGAAGATTTAATTAGGCATAGAAAATGTATAAAGGCGTCTGAGATTGACGAAGATTAGCATTGAAAAACGTGACCAGGGCTCTGGCAGTGGCAAGTTTGCCCAGCTCCCCTACATGGGGCGTCTTACGCCACACCAGCCTAACCACCTGGACAGCCTAACTGTTTCTGGACACGACAAATCGCTCGCTTAAACACACACAAACAAACGCTTAAACATAAACACACGTAAGCATAAACACATACAAACGCGACATAATAAGGAAACAAAAAACACAAACAATTTCATTCACGTAAACCAACAAATACAAACACTTACAAACATACACAAACACATTCAAACACCAACCGCCTAATACACATTAAGCCATGAGCTTACTAATCCCAAAAAATGCCCTTTTATTTTCATTCTCATTACAGACCCTTTAAAAAATTTTTTAATTAAGATGTCTTCAGGGTGAGTACTGGCTTCATTTGGACAATCAGCGCCCCCCCCCCCCACCCACGATTCCTCGATTCCAATTAACACACCAACGCCCCGAATTCAGCCCGTCGTGTTACATGCCCCTTGTATTACTTGCCCCGTATTCTCGATCTATTTTCGACAATTTTTCCGTGGTGTTGTTTTTTGTTGTTGTTGTTCTTTATTGCCGCCACGGGTTTTTTCCTAGAAGGAGAAGTCCGAGAATTCCGAAGCTCTCTCCGCCATCTTGTAGGAAACCCTGCAAAAAAAGATGGAAGCCGGAAGAATTCATAAATGAACGCGACCTCCATTCATTTCTCTTTGGCTGTGGAGAAACCATCGCAGTTAGACGTGCGTGTGTGTGTGTGTGGGGGGGTGTCAGGGGCGGGTGGAGGTTAGTAAAGGGTGGGTGGGGGAAATTGAGAAAGAAAGATTTGGCGGAATGTGTAGCTGGATATAAGGGTCAGTGCACTGTCTGGAAATTGTTAGTTTTTAGTACAACTTTTGGGTTCAGTTTTTTTATGGTCTTACAGAAGGGAAATATTCCGATGTAGTATAGGTCACTAAACAGGACTTTTGTTCGTTTAGTATCGGTCATTTTATTCATATTAGTTCCTACCGTAATGGCCACTATACATGAATTTGGTTACCTAAGTATTGGTCAGTTTAATGATACTTGTCCCAGGCGCATTAGTTTTCACATATTATGAACTTTGTTTCTCGTATGATCTTGGTATTCCAGGATTATCATGAATACCTGGAAATATTTAAGGTCATTGCCGTCAGCTCGTTCATACCCTGTCAGTATATAGTCTATATATAATTTTGATTTATAAATCTTCAAAGTCAAAGTTCCTTCAGTCTAATCAAATTGGGTTTTCTCTTCTTTCCACCATCTCAACAGTTCTACGATCTACCTCTTCTCTCCTCTCTCTCTCTCTTTGCCTTTACTCTTCCATCCATTTGCCTCTCTCTCTCCCTCCTTTAATCCTCCTCCCATCTGTTTTAAACATCACCCCCAGCACGAGGGCGTACAGCTCGATAGAATTTCGATTCCAAACGAACATAAGAGAAGGGTGGAAGAAAATGAAGAAAAGAAAAACTGGGCAAGAGAAATAGAGTTTCAATTTCCAATTCACAAGACGCTCCCCTCCCCCACATCTAGTTGTTGCCCCCACCCACCTCTAGTATTGCCCCCACCCACCTCTAGTATTGCCCCCACCCCTACTCTAGTTGTTTTCATTTCACCTTCTTTCTGCTTTTCAGTTGTTTTTTTTTTTTTTTATTACTTAGTTGTTGTTTTGTTTTTAAGGTCAAAAACATTTTACACATGAAATAATTCGCTACGAAAATACAAGCTTTCACCAACATTGATTCATTGTTCTGGTTCTGCTGCATCTATCGGATTTGAATGCAGCGTCTCAATCGTCTTATTCCCTGACGCCCTGTAGGAGTTCTGGGCGTAGTGGACGTAATCTTCTATCTAGAAGGAACGTCTGAAGAACTTAAAGTCTAATGAAATTTTAAAACGACATTTTGGTTGAAATGAAAAATGTTCCCTAAAACTGAATTGTTTAGTTTTAAGCAGAAAGTTTAGTTTTAAGCAGAAAGTTTAGTTTTATAATGTCAATACAAATTTAATGTATGTTAGTCTAGAACAATAATTTAATCTTATGTTTAAAAACACAACATTTATATCTAGGCCAAACTGTTTGAAAGCATTGTTTATTGTGTATTTGCCTACAGCTATTTAGCATACAGAAATTTAGCTTACAGCGGTGGAGCTTTCATTTGCGTACAGTGGTGTAGCATACAGTTGTTTAGCAAACAGTTGTCTTGTATATAATACATCTTCAGCATACAGTTGTTAAATATACTGACTATGATAAGATAATACATTTTATTGCGCTGTTTGTATAAATCTTTACTAAAATTAGATTATTTAGACCTACGAAAATTTTATCTTGACTTTAAACGATCATTCAAGCAGCTCCTTTAACAGATGCAACATCCAGGCAATCAATGCCAAGCATCCAAACAATCAGCGCCAAGTAACCATCATCCAAACCACCAATCAGTGCCAAGCATTCAACATCCGACCAATCAATGCAAAGAATCCATCATTTTTTTATGCATTCATTTCCCATCATTCATTATATCACACAAACACCACACACATTGCAATATTTCACAAATCATAATTGCATACACAGCAATAAGCTATTTAAAAAAAACAACCATTCAGCATTAATGCCACACAATCACCCTTCCCCACCCAAACATAATGCAGTATCCCATCACCCAACACAATTCCATCCATACCAACGTCAAAAACTCCCATCCATCAAACATACATCACACCAACAAATTCATATTTCAACATACCCCCCTCCCCCCAACAAATTTTTCCACTTTCCAATATTATTATTTTCTCCCATCTTTTTATTTTCATCATTTTTTTCGTTCCATCTTTACTCTCTTCTGTTTTTCTTGTCTATTTTCTCCTTAAGTATATTTTTGACTGTAAGAGTGAACACACACACACCCATGCCATGTATTTATTTCATGTCAAAAAAACTCGACTGAATTATTTCCCCTCACCATGCCAGTTACTAAGCTCGTGTGTGGTCGAAAAAAAAATTTAGTCTTTTTTTTTGTTTCGTTATTTCTTATTTTAACTTTTTGGAATTCCAGATTTTTCTTTTTTTTTTTTTGTAAGCTTTGCCAGAACTTTCATGGCTGGAACCCCAGGAGAGAAATTTGATAAATTGTATATACAAATTATAAATATCACCATCGGCTTACATCTTTCCCTCCCTGTTCTGTCGCTCTCTCTCTCTCTCTCATGTTCTTTTTCTCTTTCTCTCTTGCCCATCTCTGTGTCGTTATGTTCAAATGGTTTCACCGCAACTGACATTAAAAAGAGTGGAGGACTTGATGATAAAGGGGGCGTGTTGATATAGGGGGCGTGTTGATATAGGGGGCGTGTTGATAAAAGGTGTGTGTGTTGATATAGGTGGCGTGTTAATAAAGGGGGTGTGTTGATATAGGGGGCGTGATGATGTAGGGGCGTGTTGATAAAAGGTGTGTGTGTTGATATAGGAGGCGTGTTAATAAAGGGGGTGTGTTGATATAGGGGGCGTGTTCATATAGGGGCGTGTTTATATAAGAGGCGTGATTATAAAGGGGGCGTGTTTATACAAGAGGCGTGTTGATATATGGGGCGTGTTGATACGGGGCTAGTCGAGCTGTGGGTGAGTCGAAAATGCAGTTTACACAACGACGTTGTAAGAGAATAAATTTACAAAGCAAAAAAGAAGAAAGCTGCCTGACATTGCACTGACCACACAATCCACTAACCACTTCAGCTTTGAGAAAGAAACCTACAACCAACCCGCCTTCCGTAAGCAACGAAAACATTTCTATCGCGTACGAGTATGTTGCGACGCGTTGGTCCTTAATTGATATTTTAACGTCGATCAGATACAACTATATAAACTATTTAAACACGAATCCCTATTAAAAAAAATTGCCTAAAACGCCGACTTTAGAAAATATAAAAGGCAAAAACGCTAAAGTGAACCTCATTTTTTTTTTTTAAATAACAAGGGGAATTAACACGTGCGTAAAGTTGAACTACACAAAAAAATATCTTCTTTTTTTAGATTCATTTTCATCTAAAGGGGAGAGAACACTTGCACGTGTCGTGATTATTTGTGTACGCCATTTTGGAAATGGCATTTTGAAAAACAAAACAAAGAACACTTGTAGCGGGAGAATGAATCACGAAACAATTATAAGGTTCTGGTCAAACAAGAAACGAACTTTTAGTGTGTGTGTATTGGAAGGGGGGGGGGAGGTATGCTTGTCGCGTTCCTATGCATATATACAGGGGCGAATCTTGTCGATAGGTGGCGCCCCTTCACTACAGAAAATTCTTGTTGTAATAGTTGCGACGTTATGCAGTCTTAGCCGTTTTATCTTTTGTTAACCGGTACAGTGGCCATTCATTGCAATGATCATCGGGCAGTTTCCGCTGTCATGGAATTGAGGCTCATAGAAACGATTATAAAACGTAGCCGGTGTGTGGCGCAGTGGTAGATCGTTCCACCGGCGGGCTGGCCGAAGACCCTGGGTTTAAATCCTCGTGAGAGTGTCCCTCCCCCCCCCCCATGAGTCTACCTAGCTCTGACATTACCTACCTGATATTAGTTGTGGTAAAGTAAAGGCCGCTGGGCATTTTGCTTGCCACACATCCCCTAGTATGCCGTGAAACCACAGAAACTGCTGAACGCTGGCTTCGCTGTCCTTATGATGGGTACTTTAACACTTACTACATCACCGGCGCGATTTCATGCATGGATTGAATTTGTCTAACACCGAATTGTAACTTGAGGATATGTCCTAGTTTTAGGACACCCTGATCTCATTATATCTGCACAAAGATGGTCGTGTGGTCAAAGGTATACTCTTGTGTTATTTCAAGCAAATCTTTTGAGGGCTTATAACTAATAGAAATAAATGCAATTTCTCCTTAGTGAGTCTGCACCTCTCTCTCTCTCTCTCTCTCTCTCTTTCTCTGTCTTTCTCTCACACACTCCCGCACTCCTTACATCCCATAATTTCTCCCCCTTTCCTTATAATTAGTACGGGTATATCGCACACTATCGGTACACTCTAAATATATATACACAAAAAACAAACCATTGTTTCCTTAAAATAACCAGGGGGAGATAAGCCGGATATGATGTCCGATTAGCCACTTAACTCCCCTTTTGTTTAAAAAAAAACAAACATTTGTTTTTATTGCTGGAAAATGTCACTTCCATTTTTTTTTCTTCATCGGCCTGCTTCGCTGCGAAATTCTAAGTCGGTCAAATGACATATGCCAGGAGATGCCAGGAGTGAGGCGGTAAAGAGAGGTGGGGGAGGAGTAGGGTCTAGGAGGTTAGGGTGTGTGTGTGGGGGGGGGGAGGTCGTGAGTAATGCTGGTTTCGTTTTCCTGACGGTGGTTTGTGGGTAATTCCTGTTACGTGACACGTTGGCGAATTATTGCATTCGCCGGAAACAGGGATCCTTAAATGGATGCCTCTAAACTTGTCATCAAAATGTTTTTATTTGATGTTTTGTAGTAGAACTTAGCATATAACTGCAGCAACATCATTAGCATATAACAGCCTTAGTATATAACAATCAGGAAAAAACATCGTCAGCATATAACCTTCTCAGTATATAACATCTCCGGCAAAAAAATTCCTCAGCATATCTTCCTCAGCATACAATATTCCCACCTTATACCATCCTCAGCATATACCATCCTCACCATATACCATCATTAGCGTAACCACTGTCGGACAATCAACAAACGCCATCTTCGTTACGCCGCAAACACCAAACATCATACACCATGTATGCAGCATACAACAAAGCCCCCATCTAACATTGAGCACAAGCAACAAAACAGATGTAACACATCTCCCATATATAGCACAAACAGCACAAACAACATTTGCAACACATTCGCCGTATCTGCCAACACTGTCCGCTGTGCTCTTCTTCAATATCATTGCATTCTTTAAAAACAAAAAGACAACCAAGAGGGGCCAGTAGGAGAAAGTCTAGCAGAACCTGGCGGTGTCCAGTTTCTCCTGATTGGAACCACAGACCAGCGTGACTTTTGCTCGCCACTGACCAAGACAGATGGAACACACGCGCGACAGAAAAATAAACACTTATCTGCCTTAAATGTTTCTTTTTTTTGTTGTTTGTTCTGGGGGAAGGGGGCGCCCCTTCGTGTAAGAGGGGTAAAGGGGTGGGGGTGCCCGTGACCAGTTGTCTGCCATCATCCCACGGGGTCATCAAGTGGACAGCAGGTTCGTTTACACTGAGTCCTGAATGGAGGGGTAGGGTGGAGTGGCTTCTGGTGACCTTGCTCTGACCTGTCCATTAAAACAGGCTAAATAATTCCTGCAAACACACATTGTAGGCTGACAGAAAAACTTGACGCTTAAGATTCAATTTAATTTACTCATCCAGACTCATCACTAAGTCAACAAACAGACTTGCATGACTTGTCTTATATCAAACCTGATAACGTCAATACGGTTCTAGGCTGGATTTAGATGTTACTTTTCTATTTCTCGTAGGCCTGAGCCAATACACCTGGCGATAACACTTAACAATAACCGATATCATAATATAATCACGATCATAAAACTAGGATCATATAACCAAGTGCATATAACCAAGAGCATATATGCATAATAAGAGCATATGACCAAGATCGTATGAACAAGATCCTAAAACCAAGATCATATATGCATTACCGAGCTCAATGCACAGTCCTATCGTTATCCAATTTCAAATTTTGCAGTTTGATACCTGTCAATTATAATTTCGTCTTTTTATTACAAAACAAACAACAAATGAGATATAAATCAAATGTGACAAAAAAATAATAAAAAACCCAGAAGTACAAAAAAAACCAACAACAAACCAACCCCACAAGTCCGTAGATTTGCGTTATGCCAAACAAATTCTGTAATGCGCGCGCGAAGAGCGAAGCAGGCAGCACAAATAAACGAAATCCTCCCAACAATTTTGCAGGACTGTCGGTAACATTAGAGATATAAACTCACGGGTCATCCCCCATGCCCCCTCCCCCTCCCCGCGCACCCTTTCCTTCCACTTCTAGAGCTTTGCAATTGTCAATTCTTCTTTTTTTCCTGTATGCCATCCCCTCAGCTTTGAGAAAATAAGAAGCGGAATGCGTGGCAGGGAAATTGTTTGAAGGTTAACACCGGTTGGGATGTCTCTCCCCCAACTTCGAACCGCAGGCGGTGTACACCCAAAATAATTCCCTCATATTGTTTTTTTGTGTGTGTCGCGCGGGGCATATTGGGCAAATAAATGTGGCACTCTGGGGGCATGTTGCCGTCGGTATACAACAACAAATAGGTCACCTGTGGCGGGCCGTGCTCTCTGAAATGGGGCAGGAGAATTCTTGAGAATATTCTGCCGACGATATTTGTGTGTGTGTGTGTGTGTTGTTTCTTTGGGAAAATCTGTCAGTCTTTTTTGTTTGTGTCCAACTACTCACTCATCCCAACCAACCACCCATCCATCGCCCACTTATTTATTATTACATGCATCTTCCTATCAATCTGTCCATCTGGTGGGCAGTATCGGACAGGACCTTGGTGTGCCTTCCCCGGCCCACCCCTTTAAATCTTTACGCCCGGTTTTTACTGAGACAATTTAATATCGGTCTATTTGTCTGCATATCGGTCCATCTATCTATCTATCTAAAAAAATTGTTGTTGGTTTTCTGGCTTGAAACAAAAAATATTTTTAGAGATTTATTTTTTAGGGTTTAACAAAAAAAAAATGATATTTTTTTTACAATTTGAATGAAAGATTGTTTTGAAATGAATTTTTAAAAAGGTTTCAATTTGTCCAAAAACAACAACAACTGGACTATCTATGTAATTTTGTCAGTCGGTCTATCTATCTATCTATCTATCTATCTATCTATCTATCTATCTATCTATCTATCTATCTATATATATATCTATCTATCTATCTATCTATCTATCTCTCTTTATATATATATCTGCCTATCTATCTATCTATCTATCTATCTATCTATCTATCTATCTATCTATCTATCTATCTATCTATCTATCTATCTATCTATCTATCTGTCTGTCTGTCTGTCTGTCTGTCTGTCTGTCTGTCTGTCTGTCTGTCGGTCTGTCTGTCTGTCTGTCGGTCTGTCTGTCTACAATACATAAAACAAAGTAATTATACACAAATACAGGCCTACTATATTATACGTGAGCACTCTTTAATAAAACTACGTAATGAAGAAAACCTTCTGTAGTCCATCCCTAGAAAAGAAAGATTCCAGATGACTTTCACCAAGTGCAAATACACATTCACTCTCCCACCCCCTCCGCCCCCACAACCTTCCCATCACACCCCACCCCACCCAAACGCCCCCTGACACAACAAATGGCTAACGCTGAGTCAATAAACTTTGAAAACCCAAACTGCGTCTAAATTGACCAGTGCCCCCCAGTCCACCTGCTGGCCAGTACCTGTCTAAATACTGAGCGACTGGTCCGTCGGGAGTTCACTCTTTGGCATGCCGGAGTAATAGAAAGAAGTGCTTACTGCTAGAAGTTCGTCTTCAATGAAATCTCTAAAATATAGATAATTTATATTTCATTTTCTACATCTAATTTATATTTACTTTTTTTTACATCTAATTTATATTTACCTTTTTTACATCTAATTTATATTTACCTTTTCTACATCTAATTTCTATACTTTCTATATCTTTACTTTTTTACATCTAATTTATATATTTTTCTACATCTAATTTATTTATTTTTCTACATTTAATTTATATATTTTTTCTACATCTAATTTATAGTTCCATTTTCTACATCTAATCTATAGTTACTTTTTAATTTAAGATATCTAATTGAATTATATATATATATATATTAGAAGGTAGGTCTTTTGATAGATATTTCAATGAGCTTTTAATATGTTAATATCTTACTTCCAATAGCGCAGCGCTTGTTAACAAGCACACAGATATGTGTGCATGCAATTACAAATGCCTACACATACACACGCAAACACACACACACACGCAAACACACACACACACACACAAATACCTTCAACTCCCACTCACGCATTAACTGAGTCAGAAATAATTAACGTCCGTACCAATACAGTATTACACTTTTGGTCATTGTTACGTTCTGTGGATAACTGTAATTAAAAAGTATGGAAACCCGTTTGGGACTCTTTTTTTATTTTGTTCTACTAGATTTGACACTTAATTTTTGAACTAATTTGGCACCTGCGTGATGCCGTACAAAACAGAGGCGACCCATTATTTTGTTGTTGTTTTGTTTCGCAAAAAAAAAGTCTTCAGGCGATTGATTGCGTTTAAGTTAGAACCTTTTTATGACCTGTTGACGTTGGCATTTCCGTTGCAAAGGTCACGTGACGCTACCACAACTGTGCCACATTTGCTTGCTATCAGAGTGCATATATATACTGTTAGGCCTATATACGTTGTTATCAGTGGCATTTAAATTGTCATAAAAAGTATACAAGCCATAAGAGAACTTGTATAGCTGTAAACCATAGACAATTTACCGTACATGACAGCAGTGTAACCGGACTTTGTGATGGAGAACGTAAAGCAGCTTTTGGTGGCATTGTGTTGGCCACACATTCATGCTGTACGCCGTTCATGCACTGACACCGATATCAAGCCTTTTTTTTTCTCCTTCTTTGAATTTCACAATATTTGATGTAAATTCCGCTACTTGCAATACAGCTAGGCTAACCTCGATGTTTCCACCAGTCGTATTGTTCCATTTAATAACGTGACCACTTCTTTTTAAATGTATTTTTTAATCTCACGTATAAGGGAGACAGTATACACGTTTCTTATGGTGAAGACAAATAGCTATACCCTCCCTCACCCTTTTCAACACACACACACACAAATATATGTTTCATTATAAGACAAAGTTGTAACATACGCACTGGTATTATAATTACAGCTTTGTATATTTTTTTTTTAAACTTATTTTTAAACTCTCTACAATCCTAACATATTAGCGGTCTTTAAAGAGAGCGGAACCAACGTCTTGCGAACGTAGTTTGGAGTAGGACGACTTCCACGTAATCACGTAGTTTGAAATAGAACAACGTCCATGTGATGACGCAGTTTAAAGTAGAACTTCCCCGTGATGACGTAGTCTGAAGTAGAACAACTTCCACGTAATGACGTAGTCTGAAGTAGAACAACTTCCACGTAATGACGTAGTCTGAAGTACAACAACTTCCACGTAATGACGTAGACTGAAGTAGAACAACTTCCACGTAATGACGTAGTCTTTAGTAGAACAACTTCCACGTAACGACGTAGTCTGAAGTAGAACAATTTCCACGTAATGGCGTAGTCTGAAGTAGAACAACTTCCACGTAATGACGTAGTCTGAAGTAGAACAACTTCCACGTAATGACGTCGTCTGAAGTACAACAACTTCCACGTAATGACGTAGACTGAAGTAGAACAACTTCCACGTAATGACGTAGTCTTTAGTAGAACAACTTCCACGTAACGACGTAGTCTGAAGTAGAACAACTTTCACGTAATGACGTCGTCTGAAGTAGAACAACTTCCACGTAATGACGTAGACTGAAGTAGAACAACTTCCACGTAATGACGTAGTCTTTAGTAGAACAACTTCCACGTAATGACGTAGTCTTTATTAGAACAACTTTCACGTAATGACGTAGTCTATAGTAGAACAACTACCACGTAATGACGCAGTTTGGATTAGAACAACGTTCGCAGTAAAAAGTTTTTATTGTTGTTCTATCTGAGAGGTGGTCAAATATCGAAGGGAAAAAAAAGTTGCGATTAGCCGAGCTGCTGCGTATGCGGGAGGTCCTCGTCATTATGAATGGTTGCTACTTGCTACATGTAACAGTAAAGGAGTGTGGTGTGAGGCGGTCGGAAAAAGGCGAGGGGGGGAGGGAGGGAGGGAGGGGTGGATGCTAAGAAATAATTAACGCTGTCACTGTACAGGTGTGTGGGCAAGAGAGGCAAAGAGCGAGGTGGAGGCGGGGGGGGGGGAGAGGGGGTAAGAGGGGCTACCAATGGAGTAGATGTGTGTTTGTGTGTGGTGGGGGGGGGGGCGGGGGGCAAGAGAGTGAAAATTTTTCATTAATTAATTTTCCTGCCAACTCCCTTTTTAATTAATTGCAATAAATCGAGCATGCAACGTTCTGTCATGTGACTAGTCGTCTTACCTCCCCACCCCGCTCCGCTCTCCCGACCTCTCCCATCCCCACGCCAACCATCCTCCCTCCTCCCCCTCCCTCCTATACATCCCCTTACACAAATACGTACACAGACATCTGTTCTTACAGCCCGCCCCCCCCCCCAACCGCTGTCTCTTATGTATACACGTAAACATGTTCGCAACAGAGTGACGGATAAATAATTTTAGTAAACCGTTTTGCCCCCCTCCCCCTTTTTTGCTCCCCCCCCTCGCCCCAAGCCGTTTTTAAGTGATTAATAATTTGGCTCTAGTAATGTTGTTAAACTAGACGTAGATCTATATGTTTTCACTAGGAATTTGTTATATGAACAAAAAATTAATGCCTTTAATAAATAGGCCTACAAAAAAAAGTGCGTTAGTTGTTAACTGTAATAAAAAGAAAAAAAGTTCTAGTTTTATTTATTATTTAAATGTCATTTCTATTACGTCATCGGACATCAGAGTCATCAGAGTAAACAGCATACTCTCTAACAGATCTTGTTTTTTTAAATAGTCCTTTTTTCCGGCCGCCCATAATCCAAATGTGTGTTTTTAAAAAAAGATCACGTGACACTGAAATTGAACCAACGGATGTTTGTGATTGCTCGTTCGTTTGTTTTGTTTGTTGTGTTTGCTTTCTTTTAACATGTGAGCTGCAGATAATGTAAATGAAACGCTACAGCATAAACAATACAACAAAAACAAAACAACAGCCCCAACAGGTTCAATGAGATGATTAGACAGAACATAATAAACAAGAGAGGGGCGTTAGATGGACGCGCGCGCCCGGGACAAGACAAGTCGAAACCAACGCCTACAAACAAAAAGGCAATGACTAAACGGGCCAGAGATACTTTCTGATTGGAGCAGACGTCGTCTCTCCCCCCCCCCCCTCCCCACTACTACCCCGCCACTCTTGTCATAAGCCTTTATCAATATTTCATATCGCCAGCGCATCTCTCGCGCCCTCGCTCTCTCTCTCTCTCCGTTCATGACACGGACAGCTACAGGACTCTCGAGTCTCGAGCGGGGTCTGTCTGTGGTCTTGGCCAATGGGAGGGAAAGATTGGGAGATGTAGCTATGAGCCCAAATCGCATCCCCGTTCTCCCCCCCTTCCCCCAACCCTTGTATCAAATCATAACCACGACGAGCCGTACAAGACATGTGTAACGGTGAAATTGAGCCCACCAACCGGACGCCCCCCCCCCCCCTCCTTTCTGCAACTTACTTATCCTACCCCCCCCCCCCACCACCACCGCCATCTTGTCTACCCAAAGTATAGTCTTCGTTTTCTGCCTGTAGATCGCCCGATCGATTTTGAACCAATCAATCAAGTAGAATGTAGGCCGGATTGTGTACCAGTGCGAGGATTGAACTTGGGGACTAAATTATGGGATAAAAAAATATTCTTTTCTCTTCTTTTCTTTTTTTTTTTTAGCCTCTTCGTTTCTGAATTTGTGTTTTCTCACTGTGTCTCTCCACTTTCCTATAATGACATTATGAATGTATGAAGTCGAAGCGCAGTGCCCTTTTTGTAATGACATATGTCACATGTCATTTACTTTCAAACGAACACCCCCCCCCCTTTTTTTTTCTTTTACTATATCATCCCCCTTTTATTCACCGCACCCATCCCCACCCGCCCTTCATAAAAATTACATTCACCCCCTCTCTTCCCTTTTCCTCCTGCCTACTTTATAATTGCAACTCCGTCTCGTAATGCCGTGTATGCTAACATATGTGTTAACCAAATAGGGGACTTGTGTTTTAAAATGGAGAGATTCAGATAACATTGACTTACTGCACGCCCATTCTTCTCCATTCCTTAGTACTATTGGTCACCAGAAATGTTGGTAGGACCGCATCTAGGTCCCTTAGAGGGCACTAAGTACTTCAATTTTTGTGTTTGTTGTTTAATTATTAATACAGTACAGTGTAGGGTGTTAAAAGTATTGACACTTTTTAATTGAACATTTTGAGATGTTTAAAGGTTGTTGTTGTTGTTGTTGTTGTTGTTGTTGTTGTTGTTGTTGTTGTTGTTGTTGTTGTTGTTTTTCAATTCCAAAGCCAAATGTATTAAAATGAAAGGATCAATTGTAGATATTGAGATGATAACTTTTCACCCCAAAGGAGGGATAACTTTTAATAAATGTAATACACACGCCCTTGACCTTATGATATTGAGATATATATATATATAATGTAAATGTATGGATTTATGTCTATCTCTGTTTTTAGGGTCGCCAACTGGTCGCCAACTGGTCGCCAACTGTTCCTCTATCCTTCCCTCTCTCCATTGAATCACTCTTACATTAACCCCCCCCCCTCCTCACACACACTTTATCCACCTATCCATACAACCCTACGATTATCCAATTATTCGTGCATTAATCACCCCCCCCCCCTCCCAGTCCATTCTCATATATATATAATAAAATATATATAATTAAATATAGACAGAGAACATAAGAATATAATGGCCACTGGCTTTGAAAGGGTTAATTTTTAAAATCCACACATCTGATAGTCAGCGCAAGAGTTAATGAGAGAATAAATACGTCACACATTTACATGCAAGCTTGTCAGTCAAACATGTATGTGTGTGTGTGAAGGCGGAGAGTAGGGCGGGAGGGCGAGATTGGGGGGGGGGGGTGGCATCCCTTGTGATAATTATTTCATCAAGTCGACAAGCGCCCTTTGTTACATTTTTTTTTATGACTGTGTTTCGGGTGCGTGCGTGTGTGCGTGCGCGGGTGTAGTCCGGTGATTAAGCGCGCCTCGGAAGCGTCTGTTGCCATCAAACTTGCATGAGGGCCTGTCAGGAGAGGGAGAGAGGAAGCCCCCCCCACCCTTACCCTTCCTTCTCTTCCACCCCCGGGCGGCTTAGGAGCTTCTAGTGGCCCTCCAGAGGCCCACATGCCCACTTAACGGCTGTCAAATTAGTTTTGATATATGGAATATGATATTTATTTTTTTTATCACAAAAAAAAAAAGTATTCTGTGATTAAGTTATCAGCAACTTGAGTGGCAACAACAACAACTACAAAAAAAAGAGAAAATATGATCGCCACGGGATGCCATAGATTACATTAGACTGCAGTGCAATATAAAAGTCTTTGATCCTAGAGTTTTACTGGGGGTTGTTTGTTGTTTTATTGGTTTGTGACTTGTTTAGACCCAGAGGTTTACTTACTTTGGCCCTCGGGACAGTTCAGGCATGTTCGGGGGGTTGTAAGATATGTGCAGTGTAATTTGAGATTGGTTCATTTGTTAATATGGGGGGGGGGGGGGAATGGTGTCAGAGCTGGCGTACCGAAGGTCCTGGGTTCGAATCCTGGTTGAAGGCTATAATTTATTCTCGGGTCTGGATGGTGTCTGTGAGTCTACCCAGCTCTGATGGGTACATATATAGGCTACACAATAATACACACACAAGCATATGTATAATACCAAGGCAAATGAGAAGATTGTGCAGCTAGTACATTTTTATATTATATTAATACAGGTTGTAGGCATAAAGATATTTTTTAAAAGGTGGTACAATATGCCGTAATTATTTATTTTTACTTTTTTTTGTTCATTCCAGAAGAGTTCTGTCCCTCGGGCGACGTTCCCTCCCCTGACGGATGTGACGTCATCAACGCCTGCGACAAGTGCGGCGTCTGCTTCACCGACATCGCCCAGTTTGTGACGCACAAGAAGCTCTGCTCTACGCGGGGCCGCATCCTCATGCCGTACGACCCGCCGGCCGTGAACGGGTTCCTGCAGAACGGCTACGGGCACGGCAGCCTGCCGGACGCCCGGCACCGGAAGGACTTCAGCGACGGCGAGGACAAGTACGACAGCGTCGAGGAGGACGAGCGGCCCAGGCGGCGCGACTCGGACTTTGACCGCCAGGTGGACCACGTGGATGCCAGGGGGCGGAAGAGGTCACGTGACGAGGAAGACTTTAAGAACGATGAAAACAGCAGGTACCGGGCTCAAATCCGGTCAGAGGAAAATTTCATTCTAGGACTCAGGAACAGAATGATGAACACGTTTCATGGTTTCAGGGACAAGCCGGTGGAGGACAAGGATATTCCTGTCGGCAAGACGAAAAGTCCGGAAAGCGACGAGGACACGCGAGTGGTGAGCACTCGCGATGAATCTCGAAAAGTGAAAAAGGTCGGCGAGGTGAATTCGGACAGGTCAGGTGGGCAAGGCGCCCCGGCGAAGGAGGACCCGGCCATCGCCTGGGCTCTGAAGGCCGTGGAGAGGGGCATGCTTGGGGGCAACAGCAATGTGACCCTGGAGCCCATGCCCGCCACCAGTGCCGCGGTTGCCCAGTGTGGGGACCGGGATGAGGAGGTCAACATGTTCCGGACGATGCTGTTTCAACTCCAACAGCAGCAGCTTATGCAGGTCAGTGAGTGTGTCCGAACCAATCCAAAAACTTCCCATACACCCATTGAACAACAGTATATACAACCATGCAGCCCAGTGTATACACACACAACAACAACAGTATATACACCCATACAACAACAGTATATAGTCTATAGACCCATACAACAATCAACAATTCTTGCGTAAATTCATAATTCAACAATCAACCAGTACATATACCAAACAAATACATTTATAGAACAACAACAAACAATTTGTAAACCCGATCAACAATGTTCACACCGATCCATACAACTACTTAAAGATCAATCACCAATTATCATACACTGGTCTAACCAATCGTTTTAATCAGTACATAATTAGTATGTGTCATGATAGAAAAATGTATTAAATTAAGAGTTTATTTCAAAGACTATAGTAAGATCGACCGCTTCCTCTATTTTTAGAGCTGATGTGTTCTTTTTTCCGCGCGCGGCCAATAAGACTTTCTTTAATGACTTCTACGCTCCTACGGTTGCATTAAAGGTTTCCGCTGAATACAACTTTCGATTTTAATCTCAATTTTCCATTGAGAAAATCATAGCTAATTACTAAACCGGAAGTCTAGAGGACTTACTGCGATTGGAAATTCCGAAACTAAGTGTTTCAGAAATAGCAGAAATATTAAAGCAAGCGGTCCATGTTAATATAGTCTTTGCTTATTTCTATACCACAAAATCAATCTTTGGTTATCGATCTATTGGCTCCACAGATCCAGATGATTCAACAAATGAGGCGCCAGCTCATCGCCAGCGGCGTCAACCCCAACATGCTTCCCGCGGACATTGACCTCAGCATGATGACCAGCGAGGGGCTGGCCTCCGTCGGGGCGGCGATGTCCGGCCTACAGAACGCCACCGTCGTCGCCGCGGCCGTGGCTAGAGACACGATGACCACCTCCTCCTCCGCCTCGGCGAGGTACCACCGGGGCGCCTCACGCTCCCCGTCCCACGGGGGCCACTCCCGGGACTCGTCCCCGTCCCTCTCGGAGAACTCCTCTCACAGGACCTCCGGCGAGCCGCCTTCCTCGCCCAGCTCAGGGAAAGCTTCCGACAGGGATTCCGAACGGCACCGGGAAAGCGCGAAGACTTCCGAGAAGGAATCCGAACGGTACAGGGAAAGCACGAAAGCTTCCGAAGTGAGACAGAACGGGTATGACATGTCTGGGAAGTACCTGTCCCCAAACGCCCCGTTCTTAGACTCTCTATACCCAAAACACCCCGGCTCGTCGTCGCCTATCTCAAGGAATCCCTTGGAAATACTGCAGGAAAAGACAGCAGCGTCCCTCTCGTCACTGCCCATGTCCCTAGGGGTGCGGAGCACCGAGAGCAGCAGCAAGTCCCCCAGGTCAAGTCTCATCAACTCCAGCGCACTCTTCGCCAGCTCCCCCTCACTCAGCGCCCTCCAGAAGGAGACAGACGCCCTCAAGCCTTCGCCCATCCTCCCACCACTGTCCATTCCAATGACAGCAGAAGACTACAAAGGTTACATCCAAAGAGGCACAAGTGAGTTGTTGTTTTTTTCTATTCATTTTCCCTAGCCAGACTCTTCGCTGCCCTAGAACACCGGTGTCCAGCTTAAGGCCAGCGGACCACATCCGACCGTTCATAGACTCACATGAGCCCGCAAACAAATTTATATTTATTCTCAAACAAAACTTTATCTCCCATTGAAGTGTTAGTGGGATTCCGCCCTCCCCCCCCCCCCGGAGCCCCCTTTACTATTATTAGACTATATTATTAGTATTATTAGTTCTATCAAAAATCAACCCACCTTCCATGTTAACCCCATTACCGCCAATGCATTAAAAGAAAATACTTTAAAAACCATTGTAAAAACCTTCCCCCCAAATGGAGTAATTAAAAGATCGAACTTTATTCTCTGCATCAACCTTTTATCGAACTTTAAAATGTACATATATTAACTGCACGATATAAAGTGCCTTAAATAATTTAATTCTAATTCATTTTTAGGTAAGATTTTTTTGGGGAAATACACACACACGAACACACACTACACACACACACACACACACACACACACACACACACACCCACACACATTAACATTGGACAGAATAATAGGTTCGAATTTTTTCCAACCATCTTGACACGTCCAACTTTATAATTTTTTGATTTCTAATTTTTTTGTTTGTTTAATTATGGCGCCTTGGTGTCACAACGAAGCAGACGTGCAAAAAAGAAATTGGCGGGAAGGGTGGGGAAAAAGGGGGAATTAGGGGTGGGTGGTGGTGGTTTAGGGCGTTCCATTACACGTTCAAATCTTTATTAATTGGAATTGCCACTCTGTGTGGCAAAAGATCTGTGTGGCAAAAAAAGATCCCCCCCCCCCCAGCTGATTAGCATAAAACAATAACCTAGTGTCATGCTCCTGCTTATCTAGAGTTAACATGGAAATGGGGGCCAGTGCAGAATAAGGCGGGGCGGGAAGAAGATAAAACAAAAAATGGCGGGGCGGATTTTTTTTTCAATATAGTTTAACGGCAACGACCCCGTTTGAAACTTTCATTAAAATGTTAATATCAAGTTAGCCAGATAAAGCAACCATTTTCTGATCTATAAACCATTTTATAAAATTAAGTGAATGGACATTTTTTTTATTCACTTTTTTCTTTATAATTTAATTTTGTTTTGTTTTCTTTGTTTGTTTGTTTGTTGGCAGACGTTGTGGGGAAATGAAAAACTACAATTGGCCTTTGTCGGGATCACTAGGGTTGATTGCAATTTCAAAGTCTGAACAAAAAAAATTGGGGCAGTTTTTTAATGGAACAATTTTATATTAAAACGAAGTTGATATCACACAGGACAATAAACTAGCTTGACAATATAACGCTTGTTTCACAGGCCCTATTACTTTGCAAATATAAGAATATTTTTTGGGGGGTGAATTATCAACATAGATAGATTGTTTTTAGATTAAAAAATCAATATGGTACCGCAGGGGCTTAGAATATCGATTATAAATTATTTTGAGGTAAAAAGAAAGATTTAAAAAGACAACAACAGAGACTATGCTTTATTATTATTTTAATATGACAACACACCATTTCTTCTTCTTCTTCTTCAACTGTTAGACAGTTTGCAGAGCAGTTTGCTCGTTTGCAGCCAATGCCAGACAAACATATAGGTTTCTCTGGTATTGTTTTTCTGTTGTTTTGTGTGTGTGTGTGTGTGTGTGTGTGTGTGTGTGTGGCTTTTCTCCAACCCTCTTCTATTAGTCGTCTTTTACGACATGCAAGTGGGACTAAGCAGTGGGAGGGAGGGGGGTATTCTTTCACATGGTCATTTCCAGAACCCCCGGTACCCTTATGGGTGGACAACACGGCATAACATTAAGGAAACAAATTCAGACGTCACCTGCGATTGTAAGGCCTATACACTCCCCTACTGAGTTGGCTATCTGTTTAAAAAAACGTATTATATTTTCATCATACCGATGTACCAAATACATCTTAACACCTGCCTCCTAACAAATTAAAATTTAACACCTTTGTTTTTACAAAATTGAACGTGTGTAGACTGACCAAAATATAAAACCTATCGTCACTAGCCTATACAACTACATAGCAGTAAAAGTTGAAACCCATCGTAAGCGCATGCAAAAAAACAAACAAACAACAACAACAACAACAACGTTGGAGTATGTGGTAATGCTGAAGGCGGGTAGGAGGGAGGGGTGAAAGTACCCTGGGAAAAGATTCCTGACCAATACAGACTTACGTACTTACGCTCCCTTCCTCCTCCTCGTTTTTTTGTTTTTTCAAATAAAAAAAATAATGAAATTGACTTTTTACGTCTGTATCTCGATCTGTCTGTCTGTCAAAACGTTACAAAACAAAGAAAATATAAAGAGAAAAAATTATTTTGAAACTAGAACTGTAATGTTGATTGAATGAGAAGGAGAGCTTCTTTATATGCCTGTGTCTCTGTGTGTGTCTGTGTGTGTATCTGTCTATGTGTGCGTCTGTGTGCGTCTGTGTGCGTCTGTGTGTGTCTGTCTGTGTCTGTCTGTGTGTCTGTCTGTGTGTCTAACTGTGTGTCTGTCTGTGTGTCTGTCTTTGCGTTTGTCTGTGAGTGTCTGTGTCTCTGGTGTGTTATGCTGTGTTTGCGTGTGTTTTTACGTCTTTAAAGACAACCGCAAAACAAAAACAATACAAAAAAAAAATGCAAATGTTAAGAATGGCATGAAGTGTCAGCCTGGGGAGTAGTGAAATTGGGTGGGTGAGGGTGGGTAGAGGGGATTATGGGGCTGAAATGAGTGTGTGTGGGGTGGGGGGCTGTGTTGCCGAATGTGACACACGATTCCAGCATAGATTCTAAACAAACGGATCAATGACAAACACACTTGTTGATTGTTTGGTGTGTGTTGCTGTTAATGTTGTTACTATATGCAGCTCATCTATATATTTATTATCTTTCTATCCATATATCTATCTATTTATGTAACTATCTATCTATCTATCTATCTATCTATCTATCTAATTATCCATCTATTTATCTATCTATCTATCTAATTATCCATCTATTTATGTATGTATCTATCTATCTTTTTTCACCGTTTATTTATTTAAAAAAAAAACACATTCACAGTCAACTATAATTGTGTTGGATGTAAAATAAACGGCTACAATAGCCAGACGATTTTAGAAAGTGTTTGAATAAAAGGACCACAAATAGAACGCTATAAATAGAGTAGCAACAACAGCCTCGCCATTCTTAATTGTAAATTTTAAAAAATAACAGCGCTAAAATAAAAAAAATGAAATACATAAATTGGCGGGAACTAAACAAAACAAGAAAAAAAAGAAATTGAACAAAATAAAATCGGGTCATGTGATTTTAATTTTCTTTTAACTCAAAGGTCCAGAAAGCGTCTCGTCAGAAATGAGCATTCCGTTTCTTTGCCGCCGCCCCCTCCCCACCCCTACGCCCCTTAAACGCCAGATTAATTGTTCGGTTTCGTTTACATATACCCATAGAACAAAAGACCAAAAATACTATACCCCCCACCCCTTTTTTTCTATTGCGCGTGTTGTGTGTTTAGATTTGTCTAAACATATAAAGGTTGAAATGGCAATGGAATAATTAAAATACATGTAGATTGGAACCCAGCGACCCCGTTTCATGGTTAAATTGTTAGATGGTGGAGGGATGGAGGGGGGGGGTCTGATTGTGTGTGTAAGAGTGATAGTGTGAGGGCGTTGTGTGTGTGTGTTTGAGCGTGCCTTCTTGGCGACTGAAGATAGGTGTATATTTAAAAACGAAATATTTTTTTCTGCTTCATTTTGGAGTGTGAGTGTGTGTGTGTGTGTCAACAGAAGATGGAAATGTCAAAACACTATAGGGGGGGGGGGAGGATGCTGTGAATTTCATCTCACCTGTCAAATTGTTCACGTGACCTCACGAGATGTTCATTCAGGACCGTCAAAGGGCCTCGAGCCTTCTCCAAATAAAACTAGTTTAGATGTCTGTGTTTGTTTGCTTTTCTCCCTCCTCCCCCTATCTCTCTCTCTCACTCTCTCTCTCTCTCTTTCTCTCTCTCTCCATTCTTTTTTATCCATTTTCGTTGCCAAATAAACAAATTGCCCTTTGACTTTTGACCTTTTCATGAACGGCCAATTAATTGTTGTCTCTCTCGACTGACTCTTATTTGAATTACGTGCAGTTTCGCTCAAAGTCAGGCAGAACCTTTTAGATATATTCATATCAAACAATTGATCCATCCATACAACAACAATAAACAACAACAATAAAACAACAACAGTAACTTGTAGTCTAAGTTGTTTGTTGACTTTTTAATGTATTGTTTAAACCTGAAGAAAATTGTCATGTTTGTATTGATCAAATTGTTGTGTCGAGTGTTTGTATTGGTCAAATTGTTGTATGAAATTATTTCCACTCGGTTTCATTCATGGTAAAATGTCCAATAATTAAGTAGAGGGCGCCTGACCCCCAATACCTCATAAACAAACCCCTACCTGTGCATACATTTACTCGCCAATAACAAAAATAATAAGAGACGATTGGTGTCGTAGTGGGGGGTGGGGCAGTGCGGGCGCTAAATGATTTTATAACACACACACTCTCTCTTTTCCTCTCTCCAGTTAAAAGTCTTCCGTTTGTATTTGTTTCCCCCTCACTTCTGAAACTATGACAAATTGTCTACACTACTCTGTTGGCATAGCAACCGCGGCCAATAGATTTGTTTACTTTCACAGTGACAAAGAGAGAGAGATAGATAGAGAGAGAAGTAAAGAAAAAATGTTTTCACCAATAGTAAACTATGCCTCTATGTCCACAGTGTACTTATTTTCTTTTTTGATTTGTGCAAAGAGTCAATGACCAAGCAAATTTTGTCTCGATGACTCTTCACTATTATTTGTAGGTTTGTTGGCTCATACAGAGTTTCTAATGTTGTATGTTGGCTCATGAAGAGTTTCTAATGTTGTATGTTGGCTCATACAGAGTTTCTAATGTTGTATGTTGGCTCATGAAGAGTTTCTAATGTTGTATGTTGGCGCACTTGTGTACGTGGGTTTTGTACTCTGGTGTATTTGATGTTGTTATTGTTACAAGTTTCATTGTAATTTTGCCTATATGTTGGAGTGTTCTTGACGTTAATGTCGTGTTGCAGTTTTGTTAACCAAACCATACCGAAAGTTATAAATTGACTTCCCGTCAAAACCGAAGCCGAAACCGAAAGTTTCACTTCACCTTCGGCAGAAAACGAAAACTAACTTTTTTTAATTCAGTCGAAACCGAAACTACTCTGAAAGAGGCCATTCACCTACTTTTGGCGCTGAAACCGAAATTTCGGTTAGCCTTTAGTGATGAACACGTTTTGTATAGTGCAGTACTCTCCATGCTGTAACATTTAACATGCTCACAGAAGCTGTCCACATTCGACCACCATAATTGTTGGTTGGATCCATAAAGTTAAAAGTGAAAGGGACTCTTGCACCATTTACTAAAGTGTCGCTTTGACTCCTCCATCTTGTTTTCCTTTGGATCTTTGCCTGTTTGAATGTTTGTATGTTTGGTGTGATTTTTCCTACACTTGCTTTCTATTGACAAAATAGACTTGGAGCTGGTAGGTCTGTCTGTGTTTGTGTGTTGCTGTTTGCTTTTCTTCAAAACTATATTTCAACCAGTTTCATTGTGACACATTTAACGTCTCCAGTAAAGCAGTTCTGCTGGTCATGAACAAGTCAGCCATTTTGTTTTCTTTCTTGAATGTTCAGTTTTTCTAGCCAGTGGGTCCAAAGTTTTTTTAAAGATAAAACCGTCCCCCATTTTTCACCCCCTCTCTCATCCACAAAAAAAAAATGAATTAAATATACGTCACTATCGCTCAAGCCCGAGACTCCATTGGTATTTAGGGGCCATCCATAAATGACGTCATACACCTAGAGGATTGATAGGGGGAGGAGAAAAGGGGGGGGGGCAAAGTATTGTGACGTGGGAAATGGGGGGGGGGGGAGGGGGTAAGCGATGCGACGTCACATAAAATATTTGCACTATTTAAATTAAGTTTCGCTTCAGCCAGTTTCACTTGACTACAATAATTTTAGTTTCAGGTAATACTTAATGACAAAACATGCCAATTTTGAAATAAGAAATATTGGTGGGTGGGGGGGGGGGGTTACGTAAGGAGGGAAAAGAGAGGGATTGGCTGCAGAATTTGATGTCAGTCATATTCGCATATTTTGTGACGACTTGTGTGAATGGGTGGGGTTTGAAAATGTAACCAAAATGCGGAAAGTCATTTATGGACGTCCCCTTAGAACAGAATATTTTATTTGTTTGTTTTTCTCCGCTGTATAAGGCAATTTGCAAATCATCCACAAACGCACAAAGTAATTTGGTCACAATAGAACTCCCCCCCCCCTCCCCGCCCCTTTATTCCTTTAACTGTTTTATATTTTTGTATTCACCAAGCAAAAGTTTCGTTTGTTTAAACCAAATATCTATAGATGTATGGAGAGACTATTTATATATAGATATATGGAGAGACTATTTATATATAGATATATGGAGAGACTATTTATATATAGATATATGGAGAGACTATTTATATATAGATATATGGAGAGACTATTTATATAAAAAAAAGGGGGCAGGCAAATAAGCAAATCATAAAACGGCGCATTCCGATCACATAATTTAATGACGTCATCAAAATGTGCCGTTGACTCAGGGCGAGAAAGTAAACCTTACATCCCACGAGCCGCAAGTCGAGAGGTACAAAGGGACGAGCCAATAGTATCTTTTCTCTCAATTTTTTTTTTTTAAGGATAAGGGGAAGGAGCTAAGGATGTGAGGGGGGGGGGAGTGAGGAATTTCGACCAGTTTTTCTCGCCAGACGACAGAGAAGTTATTTGTTAGAACAAGGAGGTGATGCCTGGGAGGGTGAGGGTGGGGTATTAGGAAAATGAACATTTTTCTTTTGTTGGTTCAAACTTTTGACATTAAAGTGTCTCATCAAGACCTTTTTTTTTTTTACGTCACGAAGTTTTCTATGTATAAGGTCTGAGAGAAATTACTTTCAACTAAATACAGAGTAAAAGGTCCTCATACCTCAAGTCTTCAAATAGATATCATTAATGAGAATACACAACTGAAAACAAAACACTTCCGTATAATTGTCATACCTTTGAAATGAAACTTCTCCATAAATATATCCGTATCCTATATATGGGCTTGTATGTAAGTTTCACTTGATCTTTGTAAATTGTAGCCCTTTCCTTGATGGTAAACTCGGCCAAACCTTATTTTAGTCTCGTGAGAAAAAGAGACATGTTCCTGAAAGAAAATGTGCAGAATTCCTACATAAGTTTTTAAAGAAAGAAAAGGGACAGCATTGCTACATATTATTTACAAGATAGGGGACGTGATTGCAACAGATCTTTTAAAAGACAGTGGACAGAATTCCCGAATTGATAAACAGACGACCAATCTCACAATTCAGCTCTACAGTGTCCATGATGACCGTCTGGTTTATTATTAGAGAGTAAAAACTCAATGAACAAAAACACACACACGTAGAAAATTTAGTTCATTCATTAAAAAAAATAAAAAAATTCAATTTTAGGCTCGGGTGTTGAAAAGCAAACGTTTCGCACGCGGTAAAAGTGTGTGTGTGTGGGAGAGGGGTAGTGTCAACTTGACCTCAGAAATCGAAACATTTGCTCCGGAAACCAGAGTTTACTACCCAAAATGGGTGTGTGGGAAAGGTGGGGGGGGGATATTTGACATGGGACGGGGGAGACAAAAGAAATGACATTAAATTTATGACGACAGGCCCGGTCCCCCCCCTCCCTCCCTCCCTCCCCACACCACGCCTTGTTCTAGTCTCCAGACTCTAAGGTAGCGGCAGGACTTCTCCCCCCGCCCCCCTCACATGGTCATCTTGAAATTTATTATCTCCCCCCCCCCCCTGACTGTTTCATATTTTTAATTTTTGTTTCAAACAAGAGATTTGATACGCTTCAATGGAGAGACTACCGAGTTCAGTGAAACAATCGACTGCAAAACACCGGTGGCGGTTTTGTGTTACCCGGTGTGTGTGTTTTTTTAAATGCCAGATGACATGAAAGTTGATAGTACCGGCCATTTCAATAAATGTGTTGGAAAAGTACAATAAAGTCAATGTGTGTGTGGGGTGGGGGGGGGATGTTGACCGCTGATGTTTATGATGTCCGTTTTGTTAATTATTTTTTTCACCTCACAAGAAAATAATATTTCCTGTTAAAGGGAATGTGAGGTTAGCCCGTTCCCTGCCCCCGCCCTCCCAAGTAAAACCCACGGGCATTTGTGGGAAAAGATCTACGAACCCTTTTTCTCTTGTGTCAGCAAGTCAGGGCGGGGGATGGGCACTGTAAGTCACAACTCACAACTAGTAACAGCTTTCTCTCTCTCTCTCTCTCTCTCTCTCTCTCTCTCTCTTTTACGCACAAACACACACACACACACACACGTGTAAACACATTGAAGGTAAATGCCAATTTCAAATTGCCCCCAAAAAAACCGTATCGATACTATAAATACCCGTTGCATTACCATGACCTCTGATCTTTAAGAAAAATCTCCACAACGATACAAAGTGTGCACCACCGGAAGTGAAGATTTCTTTCTTTCTCTTTCAGCTTTTTTTCTTTTCGTGTTCCTCTTCTTTTTATTATTCCAATCCCCCTGTCGCATTTGCAGAATTGTTCCTAGGGGCAATTACTCTCACCCCATTTAACCCGTTAGACGCCATCTTTTTAACCCCAGCTAGTTAACCATCTTCAAGAAGAAGAGTTACCGCCCCTCCCCCGTTCCTCCATTCCAGAGCCTCATATTCCTCCCTGCTTCCCACAGCCCTACCCCCGACCCCAGCCCCCCCCTCCTCCTGCGTTTTGACGAGCGCGCATATTCTCTCTCACACATATTTCTGTATTGTTATAATATAGTTCCCACTCTCTCTCCCTCGCTCCCGTTTCACGTTAAGCCGCTCCACCTCCCCCCGTCCCGTTACCCCAGGAAATTCACATCAGCCCCCCCGCCCGCCCTTACCCTTACCACCCCACCCCGCCGCTTTGCCTCTTGAGGGTGGTCTAGACCTGGGATCCCTCGCAGGTGAGTTCTCTCCTCCTCTCGGGCGCCTGACACCGCCCCGACTTTTGGCACACGTGACTGACACCCAGCGTATGTTGACGTTTAGCACTCGCCACTTAAGGAGGAACAAAAAAAAACACAAAAAAAACTTATGTCCGCTTTGGCCTAACTCCCCCCAATATCTTTTTGTTTAAATAGATAATATATAGATTAGATAGATAATATATAGATAGATAATATATACAGGGTTCTCACACAGTCTGGAAAGTCTGGAATTTCAAAAAAACAAATCAAGGCCTGGACAACCTTGAATATTGGCATTTTAGCCTGGAAAAATAGCCTGTCAGCCTGGAAATTTATCTAAATCTATATTTATATCTAAATTTATTATAAAAATGAAGGTCATACAAAAAACTCCAATCCCATTTTTATACGCCATGAATGCCCACTGACCGAGCCTTAGATTAATACCTCATTCACGCAATATTTAGGTCACTTAGGGGGAGGAGGCGTGTGACCATTTTCCAAATAACTTGTCCCAGCAGCCTGGAATTTGGCTCTTATAGCCTTGAAATAGTCTGGAAACAGCCTTGAATTTTGTTTGAGAAAAAATGTGAGAACCCTGTATATAGATTAGATAGATAATATATAGATTAGATACATAATATATAAATTAGATAGATAATATATAGATTAGATACATAATATATAGATAGATAATATATAGATTAGATAGATAATATATAGATAGATAATATATAGATTAGATAGATAATATATAGATAGATAATATATAGATTAGATAGATAATATATAGATTAGATACATAATATATAGATAGATAATATATAGATTAGATAGATAATATATAGATAGATAATATATAGATTAGATATATAATATATAGATAGATAATATATAGATTAGATAGATAATATATAGATTAGATAGATAATATATAGATTAGATAGACAATATATAGATTAGACAGATAATATATAGATTGGATAGATAATATATAGATTAGATAGATAATATATAGTATAGATAGATAATATATAGATTAGATATATAATATATAGACTAGATAGATAATATATAGATTAGATAGATAATATATAGATAAGATAGATAATATATAGATTAGATAGATAATATATAGATTAGATAGAGAGAGAGATAAATGATTAATAGATAATACGCTATACATATTATTATATATACATATATACATGGATGATGAACGGATGACTGATAGATTTATTAAATGAGCAAAAAGATAAATAAATGTCAGATAAATACATAGCCTGTATAGATTTAATAGTTAGATGCATGATACATGTTTGGAAAGATTTATAAATAATATATACACAAATATAAATAGATAGATGACAGGTATGTAAATAGAATACTTGATGGATATAAGCTATAATTAGTAAGTAGGATTACTAGATAAATATACAAAATGATAAATCGGTGGATAGGTCTAAGATAAAGACGAGTAATTGCTCAGTTCCTTTGGTTCCTTGTGGCACAAAGGGCATCCACAACAGCTCCCCATGGCACTTGATTTTGGGCAGCCCAAGACGAGAAACGGTTATTGTTTATTTACACCTTTTCGCTTTGTTTGTTTCATTAACGTCAAGATCCACATTTTTTATATATTTTAAACCAATACCTATGTAAAACAATAACCACAACAAATTCCTATGCTTAGACCATCATTTTCTCCAATTAAATAAATGAAAAATAGGACTAGATTCTATATGAAACTAGATAGAGAGAAAGATAGAGAAAAAGATACAGAGAGAGGCGAAATTATTCTGAGCAAATCGTGTCAGTTCAGTCAGATATCCCAGCATGCATTGCGCGGTGCTAAAAAGAAGGCTGCTCACTTATCAAGACTGGCATTTTTTGCTTCTTCAGTCGTTATTTTATGTATTTGTGTGTTTATCTTGAAATGATTACAGGGATAATAAACCCCAACAATAACTTTAATTGGGAGACGCCCCTGTTCTTTTCTTTTCCGATTCGTAAACACCGGAGAATGGAGTTACTCGTTAATGTTACATTTGTACAGACTCGTGTGTCCTTATATTTACATTTGTACATATGCTACAGGTGTGTCCTTACATTTGTACATAGGCTACGGGTGTGTCCGTACATTTGTATACAGGTTACTAGTGTGTCCTTACATTTGTACATAGGCTACTAGTGTGTCCTTACATTTGTACGTAGGCTACTAGTGTGTCCTTACATTTGTACATAGGCTACTAGTGTGTCCTTACATTTGTACACAGGCTACTAGTGTGTCCTTACATTTGTACACAGGCTACTAGTGTGTCCTTACATTTGTACACAGGCTACTAGTGTGTCCTTACATTTGTACATAGGCTACTAGTGTGTCCTTACATTTGTACATAGGCTACTAGTGTGTCCTTACATTTGTACATAGGCTACTCGTGTGTCCTTACATTTGTACATAGGCTACTAGTGTGTCCTTACATTTGTACATAGGCTACTAGTGTGTCCTTACATTTGTACATAGGCTACTAGTGTGTCCTTACATTTGTACATAGGCTACTAGTGTGTCCTTACATTTGTACATAGGCTACTAGTGTGTCCTTACATTTGTACATAGGCTACTAGTGTGTCCTTACATTTGTACATAGGCTACTAGTGTGTCCTTACATAAACTCGGAAAGGTTAATTCCATTCCATCCACTGGGAAATATTTTCCATCATTTCTTTCCACGTTTTTGCTTGAAATGTCAATTTCTCCGCTTCTTCTTTTTGTTATTTTTTTTCTCTTGTCTAACTCTCTCATCACAACTCTGTTGACTCTATTATATCTTTATATCTTTATATCTTTTGATATATATCCTTTCTTTCTTTCATTCTCTCTTTCTCTCCCCCCCCCCCAACCCCTTCCCATTTTCTCGACCAAATGGTGAAACATGAAGATGATATGATTCCAGAACGAGGCGGGACTAAGATGGCTACCCCAGGGGGAATTGTAGGGATGTGGGGAGGGGGGGGTGCGATGGAAACGGAGGAGGATGGAGCTAAGGAAATGGGAGAGGAAACCCCCCACCACCACCACCCTCCTCCCTCCAGAGGTCAGGTTTGTTACAATTCGTATCTTGAGGGCTATGAGCAGGTGACGAAACAATTACTCTAGATTCCTTCTTGTTGTTTTTTTATATTTTCGTGTGGTGACGCCTCTGAATATTTCTTTGTTTTTGCTGTATTGGCTTTTTTATATTTTTTTTTTGTTTGCTTTTCATATTGTGCTCTATTGAATGACGAATATTACCCCCCTCCTAGCCGCCCACCCCCGCCCTCGCCTCCTTTCTCTTCGTGGGCACATTGACTTAGATACACTCCTTTTTCCCCTCTCGACACCCACCCTCTTACATCGCCGTAGAGATTGTGTTGTATGGATTGTGCTTGTATCGTTTGTGCTTGTATCGTTTGTGCTTGTATAGATTGTGATTGTATAGATTGTGTTGTATAGACTGTGCTTGTATAGATTGTGTTTGTATAGATTGTGTTGTATAGACTGTGCTTGTATAGATTGTTTTTGTATAGATTGTGCTTGTATAGATTGTGATTGTATAGATTGTGTTGTATAGACTGTGCTTGTATAGATTGTGTTTGTATAGATTGTGCTTGTATAGATTATGTTGTATAGACTGTGCTTGTATAGATTGTGTTTTTATAGATTGTGCTTGTATAGATTATGTTGTATAGACTGTGCTTGTATAGATTGTGTTTTTATAGATTGTGCTTGTATAGTTTATGTTGTATAGATTATGTTGTATAGATTGTGTTGTATAGATTGTTTTGTATAGATTGTATTGTATAGATTGTGTTGTATAGATAATGTTGTATAGATTGTGTTTTATAGATTGTGTTGTATAGATTGTGTTGTATAGATTGTGTTGTATAGATTGTGTTGTATAGATTGTGTTGTATAGATTGTGTTGTATAGATTGTGTTGTATAGATTGTGTTGTATAGATTGTATTGTATAGATTGTGCTTGTATAGATTGTGTTTTTATAGATTGTGTTTGTATAGTTTATATTGTATAGATTGTGTTGTATAGATTGTGTTTTTATAGATTGTGCTTGTATAGTTTATGTTGTATAGATTGTGTTGTATAGATTGTGTTGTATAGATTGTGTTGTATAGATTATGTTGTATAGACTGTGCTTGTATAGATTGTGTTTTTATAGATTGTGCTTGTATAGTTTATGTTGTATAGATTGTGTTGTATAGATTGTGCTTGTATAGTTTATGTTGTATAGATTGTGTTGTATAGATTGTGTTGTATAGATTATGTTGTATAGATTGTGTTGTATAGATTATGTTGTATAGATTATGTTGTATAGATTGTGTTGTATAGATTATGTTGTATAGATTGTGTTTGTATAGATTGTGTTGTATAGATTGTGTTGTATAGATTGTGTTGTATAGATTGTGTTGTATAGATTATGTTGTATAGATTATGTTGTATAGATTATGTTGTATAGATTATGTTGTATAGATTGTGTTGTATAGATTGTGTTGTATAGATTGTGTTTGTATAGATTGTGTTGTATAGATTGTGTTGTATAGATTGTGTTGTATAGATTGTGTTGTATAGATTATGTTGTATAGATTATGTTGTATAGATTATGTTGTATAGATTATGTTGTATAGATTGTGTTGTATAGATTGTGTTGTATAGATTGTGTTGTATAGATTATGTTGTATAGATTATGTTGTATAGATTATGTTGTATAGATTATGTTGTATAGATTATGTTGTATAGATTGTGCTTGTATAGATTGTGTTGTATAGATTGTGTTTTATAGATTGTGTTGTATAGATTGTGTTGTATAGATTATGTTGTATAGATTATGTTGTATAGATTGTGTTGTATAGATTATGTTGTATAGATTGTGCTTGTATAGATTGTGTTGTATAGATTGTGTTGTATAGATTGTGTTTGTCTAGATTGTGCTTGTATAGATTATGTTGTATAGATTATGTTGTATAGATTGTGTTGTATAGATTATGTTGTATAGATTGTGTTTGTATAGATTGTGTTGTATAGATTATGTTGTATAGATTGTGTTTGTATAGATTGTGTTGTATAGATTGTGTTGTATAGATTGTGTTGTATAGATTGTGTTGTATAGATTGTGTTGTATAGATTGTGTTGTATAGATTGTGTTGTATAGATTGTGTTGTATAGATTGTGCTGTATAGATTGTGTTGTATAGATTGTGCTGTATAGATTGTGTTGTATAGATTGTGCTGTATAGATTGTGCTGTATAGATTGTGCTGTATAGATTGTGTTGTATAGATTGTGTTGTATAGATTGTGCTGTATAGATTGTGCTGTATAGATTGTGTTGTATAGATTGTGTTGTATAGATTGTGTTGTATAGATTGTGTTGTATAGATTGTGCTGTATAGATTGTGTTGTATAGATTGTGTTGTATAGATTGTGTTGTATAGATTGTGTTGTATAGATTGTGCTGTATAGATTGTGCTGTATAGATTGTGTTGTATAGATTGTGTTGTATAGATTGTGTTGTATAGATTGTGTTGTATAGATTGTGTTGTATAGATTGTGTTGTATAGATTGTGCTGTATAGATTGTGTTGTAGAGATTGTGCTGTAGAGATTGTGTTGTAGAGATTGTGTTGTATAGATTGTGTTGTATAGATTGTGTTGTATAGATTGTGCTGTATAGATTGTGTTGTATAGATTGTGCTGTAGAGATTGTGCTTTAGAGATTGTGTTGTAGAGATTGTGTGGTATAAATTATGTTGTATAGATTGTGTTTGTATAGACTGTGCTTGTATAGATTATGTTGTATAGATTGTGCTTGTATAGATTGTGCTGTAGAGATTGTGCTGTAGAGATTGTGTTGTATAGATTGTGTTGTATAGATTGTGTTGTATAGATTGTGTTGTATAGATTGTGCTGTATAGATTGTGTTGTATAGATTGTGCTGTAGAGATTGTGCTGTAGAGATTGTGTTGTAGAGATTGTGTGGTATAAATTATGTTGTATAGATTGTGTTTGTATAGACTGTGCTTGTATAGATTATGTTGTATAGATTGTGCTTGTATAGATTGTGCTGTATAGATTGTGCTGTATAGATTGTGTTGTATAGATTGTGTTGTATAGATTGTGCTGTATAGATTGTGCTGTATAGATTGTGCTGTATAGATTGTGTTGTATAGATTGTGTTGTATAGATTGTGCTGTATAGATTGTGTTGTAGAGATTGTGCTGTAGAGATTGTGTTGTATAGATTGTGTTGTATAGATTGTGTTGTATAGATTGTGTTGTATAGATTGTGCTGTATAGATTGTGTTGTATAGATTGTGCTGTAGAGATTGTGCTGTAGAGATTGTGTTGTAGAGATTGTGTGGTATAAATTATGTTGTATAGATTGTGTTTGTATAGACTGTGCTTGTATAGATTATGTTGTATAGATTGTGCTTGTATAGATTGTGCTGTATAGATTGTGCTGTAGAGATTGTGTTGTATAGATTGTGTTGTATAGATTGTGTTGTATAGATTGTGTTGTATAGATTGTGCTGTATAGATTGTGTTGTATAGATTGTGCTGTAGAGATTGTGCTGTAGAGATTGTGTTGTAGAGATTGTGTGGTATAAATTATGTTATATAGATTGTGTTTGTATAGACTGTGCTTGTATAGATTATGTTGTATAGATTGTGCTTGTATAGATTGTGCTGTATAGATTGTGCTGTATAGATTGTGTTGTATAGATTGTGTTGTATAGATTGTGCTGTATAGATTGTGCTGTATAGATTGTGTTGTATAGATTATGTTGTATAGATTGTGCTTGTATAGATTGTGCTGTATAGATTGTGCTGTATAGATTGTGTTGTATAGATTGTGTTGTATAGATTGTGCTGTATAGATTGTGTTGTAGAGATTGTGCTGTAGAGATTGTGTTGTATAGATTGTGCTGTATAGATTGTGCTGTATAGATTGTGTTGTATAGATTATGTTGTATAGATTGTGCTTGTATAGATTGTGTTGTATAGATTGTGCTGTATAGATTGTGTTGTATAGATTGTGCTGTAGAGATTGTGCTGTAGAGATTGTGTTGTATAGATTGTGCTGTATAGATTGTGTTGTATAGATTGTGCTGTAGAGATTGTGCTGTAGAGATTGTGTTGTAGAGATTGTGTGGTATAAATTATGTTGTATAGATTGTGTTTGTATAGACTGTGCTTGTATAGATTATGTTGTATAGATTGTGCTTGTATAGATTGTGCTGTATAGATTGTGCTGTATAGATTGTGTTGTATAGATTGTGTTGTATAGATTGTGCTGTATAGATTGTGTTGTATAGATTGTGCTGTATAGATTGTGTTGTATAGATTGTGCTGTATAGATTGTGCTGTATAGATTGTGTTGTATAGATTATGTTGTATAGATTGTGTTGTATACATTGTGCTGTATAGATTGTGTTGTATAGATTGTGTTGTATAGATTGTGTTGTATAGATTGTGTTGTATAGATTGTGCTGTATAGATTGTGTTGTATAGATTGTGTTGTATAGATTGTGTTGTATAGATTGTGATTGTATAAATTGTGTTGTATAGATTGTGCTGTATAGATTGTGTTGTATAGATTGTGCTGTATAGATTGTGCTGTATAGATTGTGATTGTATAGATTGTGCTGTATAGATTGTGCTGTATAGATTGTGTTGTATAGATTGTGTTGTATAGATTGTGTTGTATAGATTATGTTGTATAGATTGTGTTGTATAGATTGTGTTGTATAGATTGTGTTGTATAGATTGTGTTGTATAGATTATGTTGTATAGATTATGTTGTAGAGATTGTGTTGTAGAGATTGTGTTGTATAGATTGTGTTGTATAGATTATGTTGTATAGATTATGTTGTATAGATTGTGCTGTAGAGATTGTGTTGTATAGATTGTGTGGTATAAATTATGTTGTATAGATTGTGTTTGTATAGACTGTGCTTGTATAGATTATGTTGTATAGATTATGTTGTATAGATTGTGCTTGTATAGATTGTGTTGTAGAGATTGTGTGGTATAAATTATGTTGTATAGATTGTGCTTGTATATATTGCGCTTGTTCAGAATGCTTGTTTTTTAGTTTCGCTAAATGGTACATGCATATAGTGGACGAATAATATTATGTTAGTAGTGTAGTGTAAATCATTGTGTAGTCAAGTCTACTATTGTTCATAATATATTATATAGCAAAGTATAGTAAAAACAAATTCTTTTAAAAAGAAAATGTTCAATGCCATGTGAAGCACTATTGTTTTGGAAAAAACTGACTAAGGTTTGGTAAAATTTCACTAATGTCAAAACAGCAATGAAAAATACTATTTAAATAAACCGTGTCGAAGAGAATAAAGCTGCCATCCAGTTTTTTCTTAAATAATTTCTTAAAGAGCATTGTAAAGCGACTATATACACAGGCAGTTAACATTAAGAAAAGTCACACAAGCCCGTGAAAATTGGTTTGGGAATTTTTTGTAAGTTTGACGAAAAGATTTTGGAATTTTGAAATTATTTGAAAGTAAGAGGCCACATAGAAAGTAAGTTAGAGCACACATAGAAACACACATAGAAACACACATAGAAACACACATAGAAACACACATAGAAACACACATAGAAACACACATAGAAACACACATAGAAACACACATAGAAACACACATAGAAACACACATAGAAACACACATAGAAACACACATAGAAACACACATAGAAACACACATAGAAACACACATAGAAACACACATAGAAACACACATAGAAACACACATAGAAACACACATAGAAACACACATAGAAACACACATAGAAACACACATAGAAACACACATAGAAACACACATAGAAACACACATAGAAACACACATAGAAACACACATAGAAACACACATAGAAACACACATAGAAACACACATAGAAACACACATAGAAACACACATAGAAACACACATAGAAACACACATAGAAACACACATAATAGCAAGGCACTCTTTCATCCCACCCACGTAATAACATATTAGGACACACGCGTCTAGACACACTCACACACGTACATGAATAGGGCAAGGTGAAAGAGCTAAATATTAAGCTCCACTCTGCTCACACGTCATGGCTTAGCTCACACACCACACACACACACACGCACAGACAACGCGGGTGGTAACTATCAGAATAATATTAGAAATATGCTGCAGACCTTTCAACATCCCCACCCCTCTCCCCCACACAAGCCTTTTTGGAATAGATCCACACTGGCTCACGGTGCCAGGCGTTAGCTCTGCCCTCTGGATCACTCTTCCAGCACCCCGAGAAAGGCGAGGGGGGAATCGCAATCCCTCTCCGCCACCCCTAACCATTCATAGACCCCGGATGTTTACACAGCTGTGATGAACTAGTGAAGAAAATATTTTCAAACTGCTCGATCCTTAACTCTAACTTTAACTCTTTAACTTTCTACCACTGTTCTAATAATTGGGCGCCACTGCTTTGAAATTTCGCCACCACCAATCAAAGTGCCGAAATTCGCAAAATTGCTAACACTATCATTGAAATGTCGATTTTGGTACTTGCTTGTGTCGAATTCCCGGAACCACTGGATCTACCAATTCTTTTAAACGTTACCCTCCAGTTAGTATGAGAATAAATTTCTTAAAAAAATCTTTATTTAAAAACATAGTGTTTTTTGTTTCTTTGTTTTTGTTATTTGTTGTTGTTCTAAATTGGCCAAAAAGAACTACAAATTAATTCAGTCGCCTGATTTAAGACCCAGTCTCCACCAATCCAATGCCTTGCCGAAATTTGGGGTTTCCTCACATCATTTCATGTTTTAAAAAAAATAACGGGACTGTCCATTTAAAACATTAAGTGCTTAGACGTTTTTCTGAATGAAACTTCCTATAACTTAAAAAAAAAATGTATGCAGTCACCATTGGTGCATGAGCACAATGGTCGACTGACAGCACATTCGGTTGGTGTATCGAGTCCTGGTGAAGGCCGGGACTCGATGGTGTCCATGAGTCTACCCACCTCTAATGGGTACCTGACTGGCCCCACAGTCTCCTAGTATGCCGTGACCACAGAAGCTGGTGATCGCTGCTTCACTGTGTCCCTATGCATCAGTTTGGTCCGTCGGGATACTTTACTTTATTTACACCATTTTTGTAAGAACTTAAGAAAAATTTTTTTGGTGCAGTAATACTTCTACGTCACTGTGAGTTTGTTGTGTGTATATATAGATATAATGTAAGTTTGATATTACTTTTATCAATGCACGCATGTCACAAAAATGTCACAGATCAAAATTTCTATTTATCTCAAGTGTCACTTTTTTTTCTCCCTGTAGATATCTAACAGTTTCTCACGGCTGTAAATTTTTTTTAAACTAAAAAATTGTTTGGCCAAAAAAAAAAATTGCTTATAGAAAATGTCAGAAACAAACAATAATTTCTTCTTTTTTTTTTATAAGTTCATTTTTGCTTTTCCTCCATACCTCCCCGCGCTAACATGGCGCCCCCACACACAAACAGCGCCCTCCCTTCTCCCCTGCACACCTTCACACCTTGCCACACCGAACCGGTTCTAGAGTGAGTGTTGAGGGATCCGCCTGTGTTTTAGATATTATCTCTCTGCTGGGACCTCTCTCCCCATCCTCCGCCTCCCCTCCCTATTCCATTAGTCTACGCCCCCCGCACCCTCCTCAAGCACCCCCATCCCCCTCCCCCCTCATCCCCCCTCCCCCACACCGTTCATAAGATTGTTGCCGAAGATTCTGGCATTGTCTGTTCAGATTTGTCATAATCTGCAAACAACCGACATTGTGGGGTGAAAATTTGTCTGCTCACCCCACACGCTATCTCGCCCCACCCCCCATCTCGCCCCCAGTACTCCCCCCCCTCCCGCCCTCCAACTTCTCCCCCTACCACTTCGCCCTTAACACGCGAAAAGTCATATATATATGAAGAAATTTTAAGCAGCGTATGAATGTGTTGGTGTGCGTTTGTATGTGTGTGTCTGTGTAGATCTATTGACGTGGTTGGCTAAACACACGTAAGTCTCACCAATAGATCTATCACTAAAACATCTGACGGTTTAGTTTAGTTTGGTAATAGGGAAATGAAGATCGAATGTCTCAAACGGGGCACATGTATCATCACAGCTAACTCGTCCAATGAAAAACTTAATAACAACAACCTATTAACAATCTAATTTAAAAAAAACGGCTCTCAGAAAACAGAACTAACAGAAAAAGTAATTTCGGATCCCATGCGGGTAAAGACTATGACTTAACAAAAACAAATTTCCAACAACCAATTAAGTTGGACTTTGTACACATCATGGATGTGTGGTCAGTACAATATCATTTGTCAAACTCGTGTGGCAACAAGTACCCGGTGCATTTTTTTTTTCGCTTAGATATTTCTTTAATAGTCATGAAAACAGAATTCTGTTTATTTATATTGTAATTTGTTATGATTTCACTAAAGATGTCTTTTTCTGTCCTATTGATCTCAATACATATATACGTTGAAGGTCACACCACTAATTAAAAATTAATCACATGAAGTAATTATGGGGCGCAGATGCCGAGCGTTCCACTGGCGAACCGAAGGTTCAGGGTTCGAATCCTGGTGCAGGCAAGGATTTTTTCCCCGGGACTTGAGGGTGTCCCTGAGTCTACCCAGCTCTGATGGGTACCTGACATTAGTTGGGGTAAAGTAAAGGCGGCTGGGCATTGTGCTGGCCACACATCCCCTCGTATGGCGCGGCCACATAAACTGGTGAACGCTTCACCAGCCCTATGATCAGTTTGGTCTGAAGGATACTTTACCTACGGATAAAGTAATTACGACTTAGCAATGTGCTAGACGCATAATCCCTTAGTTCACAAAACTACTGATTTTCCCTTTGGGTTTTTCCTATAACCAAGTAAAAGAGGGCCGGGAAGGGGGGAGGGGAATACATTTCCCCATTCACCAACAGCAGAAATTTTCAGGGATTTATTTTAAAAGTACTAAGTACTAAGTACTAAGGCACTGAAACGATCAGACGGCTACCATCGGGTCACTGAGGAGGAAAAAAAACAACAAACCCCAGCTCTGCATTCAGTTCCCGCAGTTATAACTTCAAACAGGCCAACACGCATATTAAATATATGCCCAAAGTGAATGATTCATTTGGCAGGTCCCTACAAATCCCCATATTTAAGCTGACATCAGAGGCAGACTTCAACAAAATGTTAAGTAAACATTTTTTGGGGGTAAAGTTTACCTCTGTAAACATTCATTCATATAAAGTTTAGGGAAAATTTTTAAAAGCTCTAATTAAACCATTAGAATTTTTCTTTATGTAAATGTTTGGTTTAACCAAATACAATTTTCTTTTCTAATGTACCTTTTTCTTGTTGTTAATTTTAGCAGGGGCGTATTTAAGGAGGTTCGAGGTACGCCAATGGGAGTTCCATTAAATACAATCTACGTAGGTGCGGCGAAGGGTTAGAGGAAGGAGGGGGGGCAATCACATTGATTAGTGATTAATAAAGGGGCGTTCTTTTTAAAGCTGGTCGAATGGACTTGCCAAGCTGCTTACACCGGTTTGCCTGGGCCTAGGTCGTATAAGATGGATTGTGTGGCCAGCACAATACCCAGCCGTATTTGCATTGCGTAAGTATTGAGCTAATTGCTTCATATTTTTTTGAATTCAGGACGGTACTAATCTAATCCCCAACAACTTTGAAGACATTGACTAACATTTTTTGTTTGCTAACTGAAATAGCTTTTCTGCCGCATGTTCTAATTTATGGCATAATTCTAACCAATGCAAAAAAAAAAAAAAAAAAAAAAAAAAAAAAAAAAAAAAAAAAAAAAGGTCTTAAAGATGATAAGAGACAATTCATCAATTGATGACGCAATAAGCATCTATAAACAAACATCTGTTAAATATCTTTCGGATATAATGGTTTATGATTCCTATACAAGAAAAAATGCTATGAAAAAAAAAGCTTTTTTCTTATACCTTGTGCAAGAACGTCTTATTCGCTCGCCGCCAAAATGACGCCTGATTCAAATCAAGCCATAATATGGCATCTAGTGCTATATGAAATCAGTAGCTCACCTATATGACATATTGTTTAAGTCACGCTAAATGACATTCTGTTCACCCGACGTTCACTCACGCTGAATGGCATTTCAATCTCTTACGCTGAATGACATCGTGTTCGCTACCGTTCTATGGCGCATTTTTTTTTGTCATTCACGCTATATGACATCTTCTTCTTAACTCTTCGCCCCTACTCACCCGTTCCACACTTCGCTCTCTACGTATCCATAACCTGCGCCCCCACCCCCCACCCCTTACTCGCACCCCCTCCCCCCAACACCGTATGCACGCCTCTTTCATACCTTACTCACCTTCCTCGACCCCCCCCCCCCTTCCCCCCCCCCCTTTCCCACCTCAATATCTCCCGTGTCTTAAAGCCAAAACATATTCCTGTAGTTCTGTTTAAGATATTAGTTATGAGAGAGAGAGAGAGAGTGAGAGAGAGAAGGGATATGATGGAGAGAAAGAGATGATGATGATGATGATGATGAAAAAGGTTCCTCGACCACCCGCGTTTTCCCCGGCATAGAATTTCAGACATTAGTATCTGTCAGAACGTGACGTTCGCTCTCGCGTGCGGTGTTTTTGTGAAACGACCCCCTCCCCAGCCCCTGCTCAATCATACACACTCGGAACATCAATCATACAATCCTACAACCAATCTTTCAATCGGGCTGGCAGTAATTAACCAGCCAAGGTCAGTTTATGAAAATGTTTTCTCCTGACTTCAAGAACGATTTCTTATTGTGTTGTTTGTTTGTTGTTGTTAATATAGAGGCTATTATGACACCCTCGTTGTGACATTGACAGGGGTGACTGGCACGTCATGGGGCCCTCATCTACGGACTATATTACCAAAGTCATAGCCCAGTAGGCACACTCACACACTCACACCTCCACCCCTCAGAAATAAAAACCCTCAGCATTGCCTCGCACTTTAGACTACCTACTCTCGCTGACGTTCAGTGGCACGCCTCGTTTTGACATCTGCATTTTTAAAAAAAAGCAACGTACCCTCAACTGACAACGACTGGCACCCACTACCAAACGTCTCGAGGACGCCGCTCCCTTTCAATTTCCACCATTGCAACCCCTTTCCTTTACCCCCCCCCCTTACACACACACAAATGCCTTACACCTCCCACCCAGCTCCCGTCTCAAGACACCCAGATGCGCACCTCGAAGAAAGAGTAACTAAAAAAAAAGGACCACTACGTCACACTGGCCGAGTGAGTGACAGATTTACCTCTAGTACTGGGCGGTGAGGAGTGGGGGTGGGGAGGAGGGAGGGGCTGTAAGGGGCATTTAGCTACCAAGAGCCTTTATAATATTGTCACTCATCTTAATATTATTGACATAACATTTATACTGAAACACAACGCCTTACTACCGTAAGTTCTACATCGCCTGTCGCTACGAATATAAATTCAATCATAGAGTAAAGTATTCCCCTTCGGACCGAATTCATCCATAGGGCCGGTGAATAAGCGTTCACCAGTTTTTGTGGCCACTTGCATACTAGAGGATGTGTGGCCAGCACAATGCACCAGTCGCCTATACTGTCTATACTTTACCCCTAACTAATGTCAGGTACCCATAACAACTGGGTAGACCCAGGGACACTCCTCCAGTCCCGGGAACAAATTCCTAGCCTTCACTAGGATTCGAACCCAGAGCTTTCGGAACACCAGTCAAACCGTGTCCCATAATGCACTCAAATATTTTAGTACACTTTGGCATGTTTCAATTATATTTTTTTTATAAAGATTTTTGTTTTCCCCTTTGTAATGATGAAGGCTCGATTAGATGGGAGGGGGGGGGGGCGAATCATTCTATCAGGTGCTGACATAAAACGTAAGACTTGGTTGTAGTGATGTAATTATACATGTTCAGTCCTGGGCACCCCCACCCCTACCCCTTCCCTTTTCGTTGAAAATAGAAACTACATTTCGCTCGTTGTATCAGGAAACAATTTCTTTCTCTCGCCGCATTCCCCCACCCCCACCCCCTCACTTCTGACCACCACGAGAAACAATAACTGACCATGATATTTCCCAGATTGAGTTTCCCGACTTGTTAATGAAACAAACTCTCGGACCATTGGACTTCCCTTTCATTTATTATGAAGAGGAAGAAAAAAAAAATAGTCCCCAGGGAGTGAGACTCAATTAATATACCGTCTCCGATTAGCTGCGTCTGTTTGATTAGGCGGTCTGCGATTGGTCAATTTCTTTTTCTTTCATTTTATCCTAAGTAATCAAGGAAGGTCAGTGGATGATAAGCAATCAAGTCGGTGATGGGGGGGGGGGTGAGTGGGGGAGGGTGTGAGTGGGGGAGGGGGCAATATTACTCTCCCTGGGTTTGATTTATTTATATTTTTTCCAACTAATGTCATTATTCTAGGCTTGCCCTAACAAGTGACCGGTCCCTCGACTATTGACAGGTCATGACATTAATCCGAATAGATTGGAGAAAAATAGACGTTTAGAATGTGTAGGAGCTTAACAATAGCGGTCGAACTTGCACTAAGTTGAAATGTTCCTGAAAATATATTCTTAAATTGCTTTGACTTGTTTTAAAATAATGTTGGAAATTATCTTTACTTCTTTTAATTTGTTCTTACTGTATTTAAATATGTTCTTACCGTATTTTAATTTGTTCTTACTGTATTTAAATATGTTCTTACCTTATTTTAATTTGTTCTAACAGTATTTTAATGTTTTATCGCATTTTAACATATTTTACCGTATTTCAATATGTTTTTGCCGTATATGAATTTGTTTATTATCGTATTATGACATGAACTATCGTAATTTCAAATAAAAAAAATGATTGCAGCGCAACCGCCGTGTAAATTGTATCTACATGCTGAAAAAACCACGTGGTCGACATTAGTTCTTAGCAACGGCTTCCATACCAACAATATTTGATGGGTGTGTGGTGGGGGGCCAGGGGTTTGTGCAGCTCACTACCACCTTATTGAATCGAACGATAGCATCTCAAACAGAATGGAAAACGTGTAATGAACCTTTATGGCGCGTGCGTGTGAGTACGGTAAAACATTTTATATTCACTTGTTTATAAAGCGTCTCAGGATGCTAGCCTTATGAATATAGTGAAAAGAATGAAGAACTCCCGTTAAGAAGAATATGTGTGGATGTGTGTAGTAGGTCAAGTGTGCTAGTGTACAAATAGGTCAAGTGTGCTTGTCTGTAGTAGGTCAAGTGTGCTTTGTGTGTAGTGGGGTCAAGTGTGGTTGTGTGTAGTAGGTCAAGTCTTCTTGTGTGTAGTATGTTTAAGTGTGCTTTATGTGTAGTAGGCCAAGTGTGCCGAGTCCACAAACCGTTCCTCAAAATACTTTTTATGTGACACAGAATTGTCTAAGTGAAATTTTTGGGGCGGGAAAAGTCGGAGAGGGCAGGAGGAGGCGTGGGGGGTCACCTAACAACATGTTCTCTTCCCTGCGTCCGTTTCATTTCCTGTCGGCCAAAGGTCAAGCCTCCGAAATGTCACCCCTAAGTAAATAGCTGATCCCCTCACGTACAGCGGGGCCGGCGGAATATGAATCGAGTTGATATTTGTCGAAATGTGTCGCCCTCGTGACACCGGTGACAATTTGACTGTCATACGTGTCGTGTCATTACGTAGTTAGCTGACAGAAGATCACTGGAGCCCTTGTTGTTGTTGTGTTGTTTTTCTGCGACCTCCCCCCACCCCGTCCTTTACACACACATACAGCACATACAAGTAACACAACCGTCGGTTCCCACTCAGCACACACACAAAAACAGATGATGCTTTGGTGTTTAATTTAAACGTTTGGCTTCGGGTAAAGACGTTTTGGCATTGGCCACATACAGAGATGTATATTTTAATAATATAATGTGTAATATTTATAATATATGCCTATATGTAATATGTAATAGATCTATGTATATATAGCTTACATTGCACGCTTTGAAAAACAATCTTAATTTGAAAAAAAAAATTCTATGCAATTAATAGACAGGAGTTTATAGTTAATGCAGAAACCTATCGATATAGATAGATACATAGATAGATACTCAGCGATAGATGCATAGTTTATATACATAGACAAATAGATAGATGTAGACAGATAGACAGACCAATAAGGTGACAGACGGATATGTAGGTAAATAGAAAAATAGAAAAACGGGACAAATGATTAGATTCATGGAAGATAGATGGATGACCGACACTATAGATAGATAGACAGACAGACAGATTGACGGGCACCAAGATTGATAGATAGACCGATAGATAGTAGATAGACCTATTGATAGGTTGTCAGATAGACAGATGGACAGAACTGTTAAGACACTGTAAACACACCTGTAAATATCACGTGACCTCCATTATTTAATACAGGCCTCTAATTATAAAGCATCCTCACACGAGAGATTAAAGCGAGGGGCTGCGATAGTCCGAAAAAGAATCCCACGCACGCGCGAGTGTATGAGGGAAGGAAAAACGGTGGTGATGGTGAGGGGTGGGGGAGCGCGCCGGGGGCGCCATTAAACACATTCCTGTGCTCACACTCTTTGTCTCAATTTCTCATCGCGAGCATCACCGGGGGCCATAAGTCAACACTTCGTATCCCGCCCCTCGCCCGCACCCCCTCTCTCGCCCCGCGTATCCCATTCTTGAGCGCCCTCTCCGAAGTGCAATAAAAACTCACGGCATCCTGTTGTCAAGTCTGCTAAAGGAAAGGGGGGGGGGCGGGCCATGCCTGGGAGGGAAGATAGCAGCGGTCATTTCTCCACACCCCCCTCAAACCAACGCCATAGGGAGGGGGGTGGGGCAGCGGGTGCCGTCGGATTTCAATGTGGCATGATGCCAACGGGGAATAACTCCCCGACAGATTTGTAGGTAGCATATTTATGGCCCCGCTGCTGGAAGATAGCCCGGGCGCGAGGTGGGCCAAACGGTCATGGACCACCTAGGGATTCTCACTGGGCCCCCGCCCCTGCTTCCACACACCCCACAGGTGGAAACAACCCCCTCCCCCCTCCCCTAGCGAACAATCTACGGAAGCCGCTGCACCAGGTGTTAAATTTGTAAAGAAACGTGTGTGTTAATTGATATCAATTTGTGTTAATCACCATGGAAACCAAAACAAACACAAGAAAATACAAACACATGAAAATAACTATAAGAAAGTAACAAGAAGTGCTCATTTCTGAACTGCCGCTAAACCAACGTATTTTTTTTATAATGGCCTTACAGAAAGAGAGAGAAGGAACGAGAGAGAGAGAGCGAGAGAGAGAGTGAAAGAGGAACGAGACAGGGAGCGACAAGAGAGAAAGAAAGAGAGAGAGGGAGAGAGAAAGAGAGAGAGTTCTGATAGCCCCTTCCAGTCCGTCCGATGGTCTGTCGGTGTATAATCATGGTGGCACTGACCACACGATGGCTCAATTTATAGGAAGTGGACATCTAGAATAATTGTCCTCTAAATGAAATCCCAAGACGTAGAATATAAACATATATATACATCGAGACGTCTTAGTAGAAAGACGTCAATGACGCATTCATTCTCCCGCAACGTCATCCGTAGCATTTTGATGTTGGCAGCGCCACGGGGGCGGGATGAGGGGGAGGGAGGGGGTCGGAGATGAAGGGGTTGGTGGGGGTGGGGAGGGCGGGTTAAGAAAGACTGGTCACTTCTGGAATCCAATCTTTTAAAGTCAAGACTACGGATGCACGTGGATGAATGACCGACGGTGGTCAGTTCTCCCTCGGACCACATGATAGATTTCTTGATATCTTCTGTCCTCGTGGCAATTATAGTCCCGAGCACCCACCGCCGCCTTGCCCACTTCCCAGCTACCCCAATTTTTCAAGTCTTAGCTCCCCACCCCTCCCCCAAAGCCCCAGCTAGCTCTTCTCCCAGTGCCCAAGTCTTCGTTGCTGGAAATTAATTTGACCTTTCAAAATGTCCTCCGAGACCAGGCTCCCCCCCCCCATACCTAGCAACCCTCCTCCTGCCACTGCCGGTCCGCCTCTGCCCGTCCCCCTCTGCCCGTCCATCTCTGCCGAGGGTCCGCTGCGTGTTGGAGCTACAAAACAATAAAAGAACGAACGAACACACACACGCACGAACACACACACGCACGCTCAGTCAGAGAGAAAGTTGCCCTCATTAATTTTCCTCGTCAGTGATTATTGTCTTAGTCCCAGGGCCGTAGGTTTTCACCGCGAATGCCCCCTCCCCCTCTCTCCACACACAGACCAACCCGTCATCATTATTGCAAGTTTATTGTCTGTAAGGGTCCAGAAACCTACGGCGTCCAAAGACAAACGGTCGGTCATTCATTTCGTTGGTCAGCGTTATTGTTTTTCAGAAAAGAGGGGGTAGTAGTATTTATCTACAGTATTTATCTCTGGCTGGCAGATAACTACTGGCAGATACTGGCAGAACTGGGGGGAAGACAAGAACAAATATTCTGTCAACAACATGAACCCATCTGACAAGGCTCTACAAGTTTTGAGATAGTCTTGAGAATAGAAGATTAATAGTTGTTTTTTTTGCAATATCTACCTTATGTGTTAAGAATAATCTATAGTTAGTATACTCTGCTATTTAGTATAGTACGGTATAGTAAAGTATAGGATAGGACAGGGGTGGGCAACATTTTGATAATTGTGTGCCAAACTAGGATTTCTAAATCCTTCAGCGTGCCAACAGTCTAAACGTCAACGTGCTCTATTATACTTTTAAAAATATATTTTATAGGACAATTAATATAACTCCCTAGTAAGACCGAGGTCAAAAGCCAAGGAGATTTATAGTGAAAATCGTTACAGCGTTTTATATGTGTGTTTATGATTATCATCCTTTTTATTTGCATCTATATGAAATCATCACCAGATCACGTGACTTTCGTAGTGGGGGTGTTACAACAGTGCGCGTAACTGGATTTCTCCATTCGCCCCGCTCAGAAGCTGTTTACAGAAGCTGTTTACAGAAGCGTTTCAAGAGCTAGTACGGTCCACTCTTCAGGTTGTCCAACCAATTCTTTTTCTGGCGACCTTTTCTGCGTGCTCCTGCCACTGTTCCTTGTAGAATGGTTTGGGCCAAGGAGTCATGCCTTACAGTATGACCAAATCATCTGAGCTTTCTTCCTTTTACTGTTGAAACTTGAAAGGCCTCCTGGTTCCCCGCCAGTTTATGGACCTGGAGACATATTTGTTTGTTTCTCTTTCTTGATATCGTATTCCTAAAAACTTTCTGTAGCATTTGTTCTCAAAGGCCTGAAGTCTTCTCTCAGCCTCTGCATTCAACGTCCAATTTCCGCAGCCATATACAACTGTATATACATATACAACTGTATATACATATACAATTTACGGAAAGTACCATTGATGATTATAATTTTATTTTCACTGGGAAGCTGATATTGCTCTTCCATATTTTCCATGATGGAGGAGGCCAGGCTAAGCCGATTTTTTATTTCCTTTATCGACCTTCAATCTGTAGTTAGGTTTGACCCTGGGTATTAGAATGTTTCAGCCTCATCCAAAATGTTACCGTCGAGATTGATAGTTTTATACAGCATCCTGTGTTGTCTTCCGCCGCTAATGAGTATTGTTCATTTTTTTTCAAATATTATAATTACACTTACACATTTATTGTATACATTGCAATTGGTAGTCAAGATGAAGGATCTATAACCTGTATTTATTACGTCATTTTTAACTTGATCTCATAAGTGAGATGTCTTGTAATGTTTTTAAAGCAACAAAGTGTACTCACATACCTAATAACGTTGAGTTGAATAGATGTGTATTAATTATTCAAACTGAGTAGTCAATGTGATGTTTGAAAGTATACATTTAAATTCTTTACCCATAGTCTATAATATTTAGACTATATAATTTTCAAATACTTTTTTACAGTTTGATCATTTCAAAATTTTAAATAGTAAGTTTTTTTAGTTTTTTTTAAAGGAAAAAAAACTTTTGAAATATTATGGAAAAGAAAACGTGTTAATTATCTCCCTTTAATTAAAACACGTTTCACACATTTGATTCAATAGTGATGCCAAACAAGTTATGTTTTGTAGTATAACAAATTAAATATTATTGAATAATTATAATTTCTTTATATAAATCCATCATTATGGTATTCATTACACGATTTAATTATTAGAGGGTTAAAATAATTTCCGTTAAAAAGTTTAAGTAAACATTTTCTGCATTAATTGTTTGACCATTTAAATTTAAGCAATATATATTTTAAACATTAATAATGACATAATATAGTGCTATTAAATAAGTCTTTTATATTTATTAAATTAATAATACGAATAAATGTGTTTTAGAATTAATTATATTTATGTTTAATTAAAGAGGATTAGCATAAAACGATTCTAAATGAAATTACTCCGTATCTGAGCGCCTTGAATGCTCTTCGCTAATTCTATAATGTCAGATATATATTTATTAGTCACTTCCGAGTGGTCAAGTGTAGGTGATCTCTTTGTATGCTTAAAACAACTTTCATGTGCAATAAAATATGTTCAAAACGTGTAATTTGACCCAAAAGCTGAATATAGAAAAGCGAATGTCTAGCAGATTGAAATTGATTTCACGGCAAGATATGTCCAGTTTCAGTGCAAACCCGTCCCAGTAGTCCTTGTAAATGCACGTTCAACTATGTCATTCATAAAGATCGGCTTCAACATTCAGTTTTCTTCATTCAGAAGCGGAAAATGTCGTCGTTGTTTGTTTTTTTATCAATAAAAAACAACTTTTGGAGGTCTCTCGCCTTAGGATTGGAACCCATGACCCCAGGTACGCCAGCCGAACGCGCTGCCGCTCGGCCTATGTGCCCCTGCATGCAACTTATTGTGATGTTTTTGTTATTACCTTTACTTTACTTTTTTTTTTACTTTTACTGTCTTTCTTTCTCTCTATCTTTCTATATATTTATATCTTTTATTTCTTTATCTTTTTCATTCCTTCTTTCTATCTGCGTTAATCTGTCTTTCTGTCGGTCTATCTTTCTTTTTGTATTCCTTTCTTTTCATCTTACTTTCTTTTCGTCTTTTTTTCTTCTTCTTTTCCAGTTTTTTCTTTCTCGTACTTTTGTCTTTCTTTCGGTTCTTCTTTTTTCCCCATTATTACTCTCTGTCTGCCTCTTTCATTCTACTCAGTCTATCAGTATGTCCTTCTTTATTCTTTCTTTCTTCCATTATCTTTTATTTCTCTTTCTTTTCCATTTTTACCATTGGTACTTTCTGTCTCTCTATTTTATTCCTCTCTCTAATTATTCACTCCACACTCTATATTTCTTGCTCTATTATTCTTTCTATATTTAACTCTCTCTCTCCTTTCTTAATATTTATTCCATCGCCCCCACCCCCCCCCCTCTCCCTCCCGCCTGAAGTGAAATCTGTACTGCCACGTGATTAGTATGGGTGGTCAGCAGTCCATGAGGAGAATTGTATTTTCGTGATTAGCCAATTGACTGACCAGACCTTGGGCCATGGGGGGCCACTTGGGCCATGGGGGGCCAGTTGGCCCCTTTATACAGATTCCCCCGAAATCTCCGCATCGTGAGCTCACACTTGTATGAGGCAAGTTTCTTTGTGCCACTCACTCTTTCTCTCTTTAATCTCTTTATCCCACTCTTTATCTCTTTTAACCCTTCACTCTCTCTCTCTCTCTCTCGTTCTCCCTCCCCCTCTCTCTCTCTCGTTCTCCCTCCCTCTCTCTCTCTCTCTGTCTCTCTATTTCTCTCTCTCTTTCTCTCTCTCTCTTTCTCTCACTCTCTCTCTCTCTCTCTTTCTACCTCCCCCCTCTCCCTCTCTCTCCCTCTCTCTCCCTCTTTCTCTCACTTTCTCTTCTTTTTTTATCATTTTCTCTCTCTTACTTTCTTTCTCTCTCTATTTCTAACTTATCTCTTTCTATTTCTTTTATCCTTTCTCCCTCATACACTATCCACTCTCACCGTCCCTTTTCGCCCAATGCGCGTGTTTTATCATGTAATATAACAATTCCTACATTTGACTTTATATCATGTTGTTAAATTATAACTTTGTCCATTTACAAAAAAAACAACAACAAAAAAAACGAAAGCTAAACGATAACTTTGGTTACCCAATAAGCCGCCATCTTGTATTTTGGTTTGCACTGAAAAAATCTCTATCTATTGTATATGTGATTTTATACTTATTGCGATTCTTCTTCTTCTATTAGCCAGTCTGCAGAGCTGTTTCCTCTTTTGCAGTAGAAAAGGAAGTTCCCATGCCTGGAATCGAACCCGGGCTTATTGCGATAATATCATCAACACAAAGCGTTTACAAACAATGCGACGTTTCAAATTATCGATAACTGTGGCGTCAGAGTGCCATGTGCCAACGGGGCGCCTTTGACCTTGTAACCCTTTGAAAAATAGTTCCTTTTCTGTGATTTTTCATTTTCCCCATCAAAATAATTTGGCATTCATTAATTTAAAGTATGTTTTAAAATTCTCTCTTTCATTTCTATCAATCAAAGCTTTCTCTCCCTGTCCCTCTCTCTTCCCCTCTCTCTTCCCCTCTCTCGCTCACTCTCTCTCTCTCCTCCTCTCTTGTGGACCGTTTCCTGCTCCTTTGACATGACCCCTCCCCTCCCTTCCTCCACCGTCCTCTCCTCGCTTAATCACTCCAATTGAAATAATAACCTCTTCTCCTCCTCGGGGACTATCTCCCGATGCTGAATGAATATTATGACGGTCAAGAAATGGAAGAAAGATGCGCCACGGGTGCCAGGGGGTGGCACTTTATGATACCCCCCTCTTTTTAATTTAGCGCCTGACACATTTTATACCCCCTGCCCCCCCCTCCCCCCGAAAATAAAATCCTTTTCCACCCCTTAAATAATATTGCCAAATTCAAACATCGTTTCATTAAAAAACTAAAACTGTCACAAAAAAAAAACCAGGACAAAATTAAACAAAATTAACACTGATAATTAAACACGTAAATAATCACGAAAACACTAACACACAACACACCTCAAAGACACACCACACACTCACCACACATACACACTAACAAAGTTTACATGAAATATTCTTTCCCTAATTAAAAAAAAAAGATTATTTTTTTCTTGTTCTGCCATCTATCACATTCAAAAAAACAAAATGTCTGCCCAGAAAATTCTTGAATTTCCTTTTTTTTTTCTTTCTTTCTCTCTTCTGATAATCTCCCCTTGTACATTTCTACTTATTTCCCCTTGTTTTCCTTTCATTTTTTTTTCTTTCTCCCACCTTAAATACAACGCCAGGTGGCGCGCTTCAACCTAATGGGTCTCCACCCACTAGACCCCACACCAACAATTTTCTCAGTGCGAGACTTTCACTCGCGGAGATATGCTCTCTGGGCGAATATAATATATATATATGGAGAGAGAAAGAGCAGGAAAGAGAGAGAGAAACTGACAGAATATACAATACATATACATGTAGCATGCGTAACTCAAAATTTTCTATTTCTGATTTCGGGGATGTACTTGGTTCTTTTTTTTAGTCTTATTAATTATTTTGTTCATTTTTACTTTCAAACGGGACCCCGAAATATATTGTACATTGAACACGTTTAAATGTGGCAATAAGAACAAAAACAAAGAGAAAAATAAATAAATAAGCGCCAACCTGTGCCCAAAAGTTTCATTTGCACCGAAGAACCCAAACTCTAAAACGTTATGCCTCATTAAACAAATTACCAAACGCATTTTTTTGTTGTTGATTATCCAGTTTAGAATTTTTACACAAAATATCATTAAATGTGTTTGATTTTTGCGATATTATTAGGACGCAATAATCTTCTTCATAGATGGAGCGCTTGTAATCTATGCGGTACGATAAGATATAAAGTAATATATCAAGGCCAGAGGGGGTCAATGCGGTCAAGATATTCAATCCCCCCCTCCCCTGGCTATGACTGTGTGACTTCCATCAGCTCGGCTGTTTTTTTTTTCTATCAATAATGATGTTGAACGTATTTCTGTGAGCCGCTGGTACTATTAAGCCCCCAAAAAGTCTGGGAGTGATGACAGGTGCATTCATGTCTTTGACTCGTTTTCTTGCTTAATTTTTTCTCTTCTTTTAACTTCTTTCTTTTCTTCTCTTGTCCCCTCTCTCGCTCTCTCTCTCTCTCTCTCTCTCTCTCTCGCTCCTCTCTCCACTTCTGGTCATCTTATATTCCAAAGTCCAATTTTCGGACACTTTAATCCGCACTGGCTATCTCCGCAGCTGTGGCGGTGGTTTGGGGGGGGGGTAGGGGCTCCAGAGTCCATAATTCCTCCTGGTGATGTCCCTGGCAGAGAGCAGAGGTCTTGTTACCAACGCTATAGGAAAGGGGGCGGGGGGAAGGAAGGGGTAGAATTACGATTGGTGAAATTAGAGGGTTGGATGAGGTAGGGGAGAAAGGGATTATCAAGGTCGCGCGTTTTGTTTTTTTCCGACACGTTTTGTTGATGACAAGAATCGTAATAGAATTGTACAAAAACCAAGGGTTGAAAATTTTGCGCAGACATGTAATAGACTCATAGATGTACAGATCAACACATACACACATATTGAATAGAATACATAATAATATACTAATGCGTTTAGAATAAATTGACCTGGTCATACTTATATTTGGAAAAAAAAGTCGCTTATAAAGCAAATCCACGAGAGCGAAAAATAAATAATAAAAGTAAAGGCGGTTGGCCACACAATCCACATAGTATGCCGTGGCCACAGAAACTGGTAAACGCTGCTTCACCGGCAATATGGATCAATTCGGTCTGACGGGATACTTAACTTTTATACTATAAATCTCGTCTTTTTTTTTTTAAACTATATATTTAAAATTATCGACTACTTTCTAGTCCATAGTTTTTTATATTATTTTTTTATTATTTTTATCGTCTGCTTCTCAAAAAAAATCATTGCTATATATAATTTGTGTTGACAACTTTTAAAATTGTCCCTGTTATTTATAATTTTTTTTCGTTCATATTATATTTATTTATGTTGTGTATTTCTTGTGTCCTTCCAGTCTTGGAGAGATCCCAGTACGCCAGCGATGACCCGTTCTTCAAGCACAAATGCCGCTTCTGCCACAAGGTGTTTGGCAGTGACAGTGCCCTTCAGATACATGTCCGTTCACACACAGGTGAGAGTCGTCGTCGTCCACACCCGTACTGTCCACACGATCCCCGAGTACAAAAGTTGCAAAGGGGAAATGAGTACGTGTAATTATTAGCACACCACACTCCACCCGCCCAACTCGCGTCATCTCTTCTGGGTCAGTCCCAAATAACGAGACTTACCATTGGTCACAAATCTGTCCCTGTCCGTTTGGGTTTCCCAGACTCCCAAAACTCCAAACTTAGCTCGAAAGAGATCCGCTTTTATTTTTAAAAAAAATGAAAAAAGACTTTGCGAAGGGGGGAGGGGAATGCGGCTTCACACCCTACTTTCCCTAATCCCGTACGATCGGGGCTGAGCAAACAATACAATATTCCCACTTAGAATTCTTAATAAGGCCAACAATTTCAGGCATAGGCTTGTACCACTGACAAAAAACAGGAGAGAAGTGAGGGGAGGGGGGTAAGGGGAGGGTATTTCTGCTAAAGTTGTGAAAAGTCAATACTCACAGACTGCAGACATTTTGAGGAAGAAGACAAGCCCCCCCCCCCACTCCTCCACGCCCTTCTTCCCATCCTCCCTCAAATACGAACATTCCCCTTCCCCCCCCCTCCTCCTCCCCCCCCCCCACACCGTCTCTTACGCTGTGCCCCAAACAAGTTGTCCGGAAAAGCCGATGCGTCTCAAATTATTTTTCAGTGAGCTTTCCTAATGCCCCCCTTTTTTTTTTCGGGGGCGCAATTGCACGCTTTGCGTGATGTTTCAAAAGACTACCCTAGCGCCCAAAGTCTGAAATTTGAACCAAAAGCGCGCAAGCGCAGTGCGTTGTGACACTAAAAAAATGTTACATAGACACAATATTTATTGTAAGCAACTACATGTTCAACGTCACGCATGCGTTCAATTTCCAGTTATGAACATGACCTAATTATTCCTCTTTTTGTGTGTGTGTGTGTTGTGTAGTTTAGAATTACCGCTCACAAAGAAAGATAACAAACTTGACTTTTCCTTATCCCTTATGCGAGAACAAATGCATATAAGTACTCTTTTCTTCCCGATTGGCATTCTGGCATAAAATGGGTCACCTTAACAAACCAGGCAAACTAGTAACTTAATCATTATTGAAAATCCTAATAGAAATGCAGGACTAGACTCAGACCACGGATGTGCGCAATAATCTTCTTTATAGAAGAAGCGTCTGTAATGTATAATTTGCATATTAAAATCTATTTTTAAGTTCAAGTATGTTGAAACATGGTTCCAATGGCTTATGAAAATTTGAGTTTTTAAAGTTTGGAAAACCAGGGGAAGGTTGTGAATTTCACAATTGTTTTAAATATTTTCAAAAGCAATTGTTCGTAAAGTAGGCTACAGTTGAAAGCGTTTCAATTTACTATAATTAATATATATATAGGCTTATATTATATTAAATAAAAGTAATTAAAAACCTTCCTATACCCACTGCTAGTAACATTACGATATTTCACATAATATGCCGGTGAAATTCGGTTTGTGAATTATTTTTTTGTACGGTTTGAGAAAAGTTAAAGAGATTTTCGATCTATAGTGTAAGAATCATGTTAATATTCTTTTAAAAAGGAAATTTTTATTAATAATATAAACTACAGATAATACAATTGTATTAAAGTCTTTCAATAATAATACGACAAACTTGAATGGTTCTACCACAGACACGATTTCTGGGTCCGGGAATTGAACCATTGTTGTTAGTGTCTCTCGTATCGACTTCTTGTGTTATTATTTCCTTTTGCAATCATAAAAAGAGTTATTTTTATATCTGGTTCATGCATTACTTTATCGTCTGCCATGTCTACTAATCCAGAAAATTTGACATAATTAGCTCTACATTTAAAAACACAAACGCAGAAAGAGAAAAACCTTGCATAATTTCAGTTTGGACTTTTCCAGCATCATCTTTTGCTCTATCATAAAAAAATGTATTTAAATGTTTAAATAGTGAGAACAGTTCTAAATATAGAATAAGGAAGGAAAGCAAAACGCCTCTTTACCGAAATAGCTCGAAACTTAAAAAAAAAGTATGAATATTAATCATATAGATATGCCTAGCTACTACCCAAGTGGAGCCTGTGGGTTAGGTGAGGGGGGGGGGGGAGGGGGGAGTGGCCGCGGAGGTTACCAAGTCAACACTACTTTTAAAAGATCAACACACCTGGACTTTTTTTTTATATTGTTATTTCAAATATAAACTCTCACCTCTAATGCAATTATTGGAATAAAATCAAAAATACCACCTTGGCGATTTCGGTCTGGCTTGGCGGGGAGGTGTTAAGGGGTAATGTAAGGGGGAGGGGGAGAGAGAGAGGGAGGAAGATATAGTGGAAGATAGAGTGAGAGAGAGGGAGGGAGGGAGAGACTATTTTTGAAGAAGTAAGGTTACCGAGCATTTCTTACCTCCAGTTGTAGTTTCACTGCCTCCACATTCGCCTCCTCTCCCCCCTTCCCCATCCTTCGTATCTCTTTCTCGTCTCCTCCTTCCTGCATCCAACCTCTTCATCATTGCGCCCCTCCCCCCTCAAGTTATCCAACAAATGAATTCGTTTTAATGAGTGCAGAGAACTCTAAACGAATACTTCTCGTGTGTCAACGAGAGTTACCTCTACAAAAAAAAAATAATTCTTTGTCAATAAAAAAAAAATCTGGCTAGAATTTAGTGTACATTGTTTACCTAGGTGTGTGTCCGTATGTGTGTGTGTGTGCGTCTGTCTGTGTGTGTGTGTGCGTATGTGCGTGTTTCTCCGGGGTCAATTGAGTGCTTGCGCAAAGGTTAAAACAACACAACCGCTGGTGGTCTCACATTAACTCAACAATTTTACTTATTGAATAAACTTTAAATTATCCGCCAGCGAAAAGTAGTTCCTTCTAAATGGAAGAATGTTTAAAAAAAAAGAAGAAAAAAAAGTACTTTCAAAAATATATCTACCAAAATTTAACTTGCTATTTATTTTCTTGTATAATTTTTTTTTAAATATACGTTGGTTTAAACAAAATAATACTAATTGCAAAAACCATTTCAAGTTGGCAACTCTACGTTGAAGTTGGCAGCCCCGAGTTATAATAATGAAATCATAATATTATGTTTTTAACTTGGCAGTTTGTTTACAAAGTTGGCAGCATGCGGACTAACTCGCCTCTTTGTAGTGCTGTCAAATAATGAGAGCAGACGTCACTGGAGCATTTATTGAAAATGTTTTTAAGTGTTTAAAAATAGCTAATGTTTTTTGGTTTGTTGTATGGATCTAGTAGGCGTGAATATTTCTGTGGTGCCGTTGTCATGACATGGAGATATGGATATTGCTACGTCTACTGTCGTCTACCTTTGCAACCGGTCAACTACCCATCGACTTTGCTGTTCGTAGTGTAATTGGTTTTACTTTGTTGGATAACCGGTAAAGTTTTGTAGTATATCAGGTCCAGTTTGTCTTGTAACCGGTCCAATTTTTCGTGCAACCAGTCCAGTTTGTCGTACAACCGGTCCATTTTGTCGTGTAATAATAATACTAATTATATTTGTATAGCGCTGCCAACAAACATAATGTAAGCTCAGAGCTTATATAACATAAAGCAACATAAAACTAAGAACACGGATAGAATTATCTAGGTTAAAAAAAAATAAAAATAAAGCTAATTAATAATCTAAAAAATTTTACAAACATAGGACAAAGCAAATAAATGTAGCATTAACTCTTTCTCTACGTTTTGCCATACTGTATGCCGGAACATTATGGCTCGGCTTGATTTTACGTATAGAAGGAGTTAACAACCAACCTAATATCAAAATAGAAACAGTAAGGGTTTAATTTAGACTGACTGGTAATATAGCAATTCCTCGTTTTACTATAACCCTTAAACTGGCTGTGACTTATTAACATCAGATAGAGAAGCGAATTAACCCTTACAGTCCCAGGCGCGTATATAGCGGAACTGAAGGCAGCATAGATAGAAGTAGGTCGGTACGGGAAGGGTTAAATGAATGAGGGAAAGAGTCGAAATGAAATTTCCTTTGTTAACATTTACAGCAAGTTTTGCTTTTGTCTAACTTTTCATTACATTTAGATCTAGCCTGACTTTTGGAAGTTTTTATTATTTCGATTTCTTCACCGAGTGCTGTCGTAAGATTAACATCACCAGTATAATATAACTTCGGGAGTAATCTGTATAGAAGGGCTAGTGTGGCGCGAGTGGGCGCCCTTGCAAGAGGGTGAAGTGCAATGCCTCAATTTAACTCACAACCAATTCCTGCATCTGAAAACTTTCAAAGGACGAAGTAGTGGGGGAGGGGGGGGGCGCCACTTGACACTTTTAGGGATTCATTTCCTGTCTCTCCCCCCCCCCCTGATGTCTCACCCATTCCCCCCCTCACCCAATTCTCTCCCTTCTCTGAACATCGGCCATACCCCCCTCCCCCAACTCTCCACACTCTATAACATGAACACGTGGAAGAAGTTCCCTGGATCAATTCTGTTCCTGGAACATTTTCTTCATTAATAATTTTGTTTCTACTTTACGATCAATTAACTTCTGAAATATTCTCTCCCCACCACCCCGACTCCACCCTTCCATCTCTTCCTTCCCTCTGTTTTATATTTCTTCTTTTCTTTTCTTTTTCATTCTATGAAATAAAATTTTATTAATTTTGAACTGAATGCCCAATCCATGAACTGTCTCATCGCCCTTGTCATCTGTTTCATACCACCCAAATCTCCCCCAAATCCACCCTCCCTCCTTTTTTCCCCTCCTTTTATTTAACGTAACTGTCTTTAACCCTCCCCCCCCCCCAGCTTGTCTCATTTATTCCCCCCCCCCCTGCCCCGCCTCCACAATAACCAAGGAGGCTAGTAAAATTATTTTTATAGAACTATTTTTTTTTAAATAAAAGAAAACTCACACACTAACCCTTAAAGCCTTCAGAATTTTTATTTTTGATTTTTCGGTTCTTCCCTTGAAAATTTTCATCTTGTCATCGGAGCACTGGTTTGATAGGGGAGGCCCTGGGGGGGAGGTTGGCGGATGGGTGGGGGAGGGTTAAGGATCAATGCTTGCCCGTTGCATAAATGAATTTAAAGGCTGCCTGCCTTCCACTCTCTGCGCCCCCTCCCTGCACCCCTGCTTCCCCAAACAGTTTCTCTTAGTTATTGTTAATATTTCGCCGTTGACAGTGAACGGGAGAAGAGGAGAAAAAAGGGACAGAGGACATTTGGAGAGGGAGGCGGGGGTTAGGGAGAGGGGGAAATGAACGCTGGACGGAATTCTGACCCTCATAATTGTCGGCTTATTGATGGGGAAACGGGGGAGAGAACAAAGACATCAGCATGATCAACGGCTAGGAGGGGGTGGGGGAGTTGTACGTGAATCAGTGTGTCTGTGGAGGATGGAGGGGAGGGGAGCTGCTCATGGCTCGACAACTCTTTACTGCAGCGACGACCAAAGTCAGATGCGAAAAGTCAAGTTAGTTGCCCCTTCATATTGACAATATTGGACAAGTCGTCCCATTTTCTCATAACTCTTTGTTTTAATCCAGCCTCCTATTCTCTTTACCCCCCCCCCCCCTCCACTTTCCAATCCATTCAGTATTTGTTGCCAAATATTTGTGGGGCTTGGAATGAAAATTTATTATGACGGAGCCGCCCACCACCCACTTGGCTTAAAGCCCGAAAGAAGAAACAACAACCACGGAAGGGGCGCCTTCTAGCGGTAAAGCTCCCTAAAGTAAATAAAAACCCTCTAACCCCAGCTCGTGTCTTCAACTTTGAAAAGATTTGAATCTTTAGCGACAAGGCAATCATAAAAAGAAGAAAAGCTCAATTTTCCATAAACATTGACCATGAAACATGGCTTGTTTATCTTGCATGTCAACAAATTTCCATGTTTGTATCCATGGCTTTGTTTGTATACATGGCTGTTTTAGCTGTTAAGACCTCAATGTTGCAAACAGCAAAAGCTGTATAGCTAATGTAGTTTGCGAACTTTCAACGGTATATCGTTAAAACCAAAAGGACGCGAACATAAAGTTTCATTAAACTATATCAGAGGGAAATGAAATAATGAATGCTGCAACAAGCTGAGGTATAATGCAATGTTAAAATATGATTTGGGGAATGTAATTGTCAGATTATTAAACTACCATCTTTGCAATCATTTCACGAACCATCTCTGTAACCATTTCATGAACCGTCTCTGCAACCACATTACAACCACCGTAAATGCTGTGCCACAATCACAAGCAGTCCCACTACTACAACACACAAGACACAAAATCAGTGCAACGCGAGCCATCCCTTGAGGTACCATACGGCCATGACGTCTGAATTCCGCAGAGGACAACGTCTTGCGTGGACGGCACATCAAACAGTCCATTTTTTTTTTCACCGCGTGGCCAAAAGGTCAGCGTCCTGCGGACAGATGATCATCTTATGATTCAGGGTTTGCCCCCCCCCCCTCTCTGTCCCCTCTCCTGAGATTACAATAGGAGAACGGGCCCGTAGCGTGAGCACTGCAAGGCATTGATAATAAAGGTCCGGTAACACGACACTGGTCATTATCCGCCCCTGCCCCCTGCATTGCCCAGCGGCCCCTGCCCATTCCCTTTCATTTGGCAGCGGCTGCCCTCATTTAGATTCTCCCTCGTCTCGAAGGACACGGGCCCGTAAAAATTATAGCGCTGACCCTTGTCCACTGCTCGCTTGTCCTCGCGTGTTTAACAATATTGACCCAAGCTTATAAAGGAGAGATTTTCCAAAATCTGACCGCTGGCCTCCAACATTAGCCTGCTGTTCAATTTTGTCACGTGACGGAACTAGGAATTAGGCTCTGTGGGTGAGGGGTCAGAGTTCACTGTTTGCATACATTTAAACAGATATTAAATTCACATTTTTTACATGCAAAGTACTCGGAGGTTATGAATAATGAACAAATATCATAGGACCGTCACATTGGATAAAGTAATATCTTGCTTACTGAAAAGTCATGTATGTTTTACAGGAAACATTTTAACCAAAAATATAAATGTAACATTATACAACACACATTGTTGTTTACATTATGCATTTAACAATAACCAAACATTAAAAAAATTACATAGGGGCACGCAAACAACTTATGAAAGCTTTAAACCTGCCGCTAATCGAGGAAAAAGCGGCTGTAAATTATACATTAAGTAGTTTGACCGAAGTTGATAACCATTGATAAACCCTTTCATTTGAACAAGACTATTGTATTCCTTTATAACAATGAATCAGTGTTTTATTATGTACGTGCCATCTAGTATTCTAGCATTTCGTCCTGTAATGATTTAAAAAACACTAAATTGTGGGTAAATGCTTTTAAAGACATGCACTAACAGTATTATTACACGTGTCGCTTGAAGTCTATTGAAGGTTAGATCTATCATTTACATATTTAGCGCACACAGAGCAGGAATATTAATTTGTATGCAAGATAATGAAAGTTTTGGAAATTTGGATGATGTTATCTTATGCCTTTCGCCCCACCTGGGACATAGGCCGCCAACAAGAGTCCCCCATGCATCCCGACCATGGGCCAATTTCCCTATCTGAACCCAGTTAAGCCCTAGCTTTTTAACATCAGTTTTTACATCGCGCATCCAGGTGCTTCTCTGACGACATCTTTTCCTTGTTATATATTGATACAAAGTTGAGATATATTGATGAAAGTTGAGTTAGATCATCTCCAAGCTACTTTAAAGTTATTGACATTTGCATCCTCTTGTTTTTTCCAGGCGAAAGACCATTCAAGTGCAACATCTGCGGCAACAGATTCTCCACCAAGGGGAACCTCAAGGTACACTTTGAGCGCCACAAGGCCAAGTACCCGCACATCAAAATGGACGCCACGCCTGTCCCCGAGCATCTAGACAGGCAGCCGAACCTTCTGCCTAACTTCCAGCCCACGCCCTTACCATCGTCGGTGCCCCTTCCGCCGCCCTTGCCACGCCTACCGATGCCACCCTCGTCGCACCCTTCCACCCCGTCTCCCTCTTCCAACCCACCCTTACCTTCTCATCATTCTCCGTTTTCCTTCGGCGCCTCATTTATGAACTCCCCAGGTATGCCGCCCTTCGGGTTGATGCCGCCACCACGGGACGCCGGTATGCACTTTCCACATCCTCTGAGTCTACCATTAGGCTTCCCGCCAGGGAGTCTCGCCAGAAGGGAATCTCCGAACAGGCATATTCTAGATCCCGGTCTGATGAGGCTGCACCACCAGAAGGAAAGTCCCTCTAACAATAACCGCGACACCTCGCCGTCAGAGGGGAGGAAATCTGGATTCGGCGCCCCTCCTTTTTACCCGTTTCCACGACGTGACTCGATCCACAAGTCTGACGCAGCAGACAGCGAGGAAGGGGACAGTCAGCGAGACGCAGCCCACGAGGAGCAGCAGAGGAGAACTCCGAGCGAGAAGTTGACGCCGCGGAGCAGGCACGAGTCTGAGAAAAGCCGGAGCCAGTCTCCGGCGTCGAGGAAATCCTCCTCGTCGAAAGTGGCCCCGTCGACTCCCGTGCCGAACTCACCCCCGCCGCCGCTCTCCCGCCCTGCCTCTTCCCACAGCCCTCGCCGGTCCCCCGCCTCGGTCATCAGCTGGGCGTCGCTGACGTCATCGCCCAGCTTCACCCCTCACCACCCGGCTTTGTTTTCTCCACATCACCCCCTCCCTCCTGGATTCCCGGGACTCGGCCTCCCCATGGGGGGCCCCCCACCTTCGTTTCATTTGCCATCCCCTCTGACCCCCGTGATGTCCATGTCCGGCCCAAGGTTAAGCGGCCACTCTCCGTTCTTGCACCCGCCACCCCCACCCCGGCCTCAGATTTCTACCCCTCCAGGCGATGGGTCGATGTTCAGGAACTCAATACTGCCCACTAAGACTATCGACCCCTCGGAGAACCTCGAGCAGTACATGGAAGTCCAGAAATCGGAGACTTCAAAGCTCGAGGCACTGGTCAAGAATATCGAACAGAAGATCACAGACCCGAACCAGTGTGTGGTCTGTCACAGGGTTCTCAGTTGCAAGTCTGCTCTACAGATGCACTACCGCATTCACACTGGCGAGAGGCCGTTCAAATGCAAGATCTGCGGCAGATCCTTCACCACCAAGGGCAACCTGAAGACCCACATGGGGGTCCACAGGGCCAAGCCCGCGTTACGCATGATGCACCAGTGCCCCGTGTGCCACAAACAGTTTACCAACGTCCTGGTCCTGCAGCAGCACATCAGAGCCCACACCGGCTCCATGGGGCATCTGCCCCACATGCCTCTACTTCCACCACACATGGACTGGCCGCACAGGCCACCGTTTGGTATGCCGCGGCACCATCCCTATCTACCTCCCATGCCGCACGACTCGCTGGACCTCTCAAGAGGCCATGGCTTCCATCTCGGCCATTTCCCACGTGAACGACCGCCAGCCATGGATCTGGAACGCAAACCGGATTCAGTGAAGAAAGAAATTGAGACCAGAGACTCGGCTAAAGTAAACGTTGAAGTGAATCGTGCTGAGCAGACTGAAGCCAGCAAAGAATCCCCATCAAGACCACATTCCCATAGTAGCGAAGGTTGTGATGAAAAAGAAAGATCCTCTCCCAGACCAGGCCAACAGGACTCGTCTTTTTCAAAATCTAATTTCGAGTCAACATTTTTGCCCCCAGCGTTCGGAAACACGCCATTTGACACTCCACTGGCAGCACTGGAAGAAAGGGTGAAAGCAATAGACAGTCAGGTGTCACAAACTTCCTTCGAGAAATTCAGAAACAGCATGGGCTTGGACTCGACTTGCTTCCCCAACTCTTTATCCAGTGCATCCAACGGCTCTGATCCCACGAGCAAGCCAGAGAGTCCATCCTCCGGTGTGGACATGCCACCTTACGGTTCCCTGCTTCCGCCGTACGACGCGCGTTCAACGACATGCGGCATCTGCCTGAAGACTTTCGCCTGCAAGAGTGCCCTGGACATCCACTACAGGAGCCACACAAAGTTGAAGCCTTTCCAGTGCGACATTTGCGAGCGAAGCTTCAGTACGAGGGGGAACCTCAAGCAGCACTTGCTCACGCACGGAGATCTGGCGAGAGACGGCGCGGAAGCGGACGGGAGCAAGGTTGGCGGCAAGGAAAATGAAGATGATGACGACGACGGCGAATTGCCCAATGAAGATTACCCTTACGAGGAGGACGCCGATGATATTGGCATCGATCAGGATGAAGACGACTTTGATCACATGCAAGACGAAGAGTTTGACGACAACACCGAGGAAGGGCAATCGTCGCCAAAGTCTTTCGGCGATTACCACGAAAATAATAACAATAGCATCTCCAATGCTGAGAACAATAACAGTGTGGATGTTGACATGGATGAGAGCAACGCGGAGGGCAATCTAGACATGGAAGAGGATCACAAGGATGAACTGGACGAGTCGCAGGATCGAGACTCTCCCGAGCCCAGAGAATTTACACATCACTCGGGCCCGTCGAACGAGGCGAGCAATACATCTACCACCTCGTCTGCTCACAGGGGGACTGAAAACCACGGCACAACATCTTCCGGCCACTCGGGTGATTCCGCAAACAGGAGGTCCGGTGGCCCCAAGCACCAGTGCATGACCTGTATGAAGCCCTTCTCCTCCGCCAGCGCCCTGCAGATCCACACGCGCACTCACACGGGGGACAAGCCCTTCAAGTGCACGGTGTGCAGCAAAGCTTTCACCACCCGGGGCAACCTAAAGGTGCACATGGGCACCCACATGTGGAACAACAGCCCATCCAGGCGGGGTCGCCGAATGTCCATCGAGCCACCGTTCCTCCTTTCTCATATCAAGGACAACCCTTTCATGCCCGCAGGCTTTCCTCCCCGGCCCCCGGCCGACTTTTTCTACCAGTATCCGATGCCCATGATGAATGGGCCTGGCCCGAAAATGAACGAGATATCTGTCATCCAGAGCCTCGGTGGGGCCCTGCCCTCACTTCCTCCCATTCCTCCCCATCTCATGCACGGGTTCCTCCCAAAGGACGAGCCGAAACATCATAGGGACACCCTAGACAAGAAGCCCTCGGCGGAGCTCGACCTCAGCTTGAAGATGGAGAAAGATTTGTCCCCCAGGTCTTCTGCCTCCACCCCCGTGTCCGCCCAGACGCCCGCGTCGGCACCCATCACGTTCTCCAGCGCCCCATCGCCCGGCAACAACAAGGAGAACAGCAGCGTCTCGGGGCCGATGGACCTCCGGAGCCTCCGCGCCGCGCCCTGGATGTGGGGCGCCTTCCCGTGCCACCTGTGTGGGCAGATGTTCCCTTCGCAGGACGCCCTGGAGCTGCACGCCAGGGCGCACCACCACATGAACAAGCCCGAGCCCGGTGGACACATGGTCAAGAGCGAGCCACACCCTCCTCCGCCACCCAAGGCCTTGCTAGCATAAACTTCCGCTTCGTGGTGTGTCTGTGTTTCCTGCACGCTGTACAGACAATGGAAGAAAACAACACCACCAAACGTGTACATCACGACCAGCTTGTACACTCCTCTACGTCACGTGTCACGTACACAACTGTACACACACGCCCCACCATGGCACCCCCTCCCCCACAAACTATGACATAATCTCACAAAAACATCAGGTTTATTCTACTATTTTTTTTTCATTTCTAAATATTTGTCTTCTCCTGCTGTGCTAAAAAAAACACAGGTTGCGTCTAATCAGATATATTAACTTGATATAAACATTATGTTATCACAGATGACATTATGTCATATGTCAATGTCACCTTTTACGTGTGTGTGCGATGGCATTAGGAGCAGTCTGCTTTAAATATATACATATACATATTATATATATAGCAAAACAACAACAAAAATAGTCAGCCGCAGTAATTAAAAAGTTGGAGTAACTGAGAACACTTTTTAAACGAAACAATTTTTATTCTGAAGAAGAGGAAAAAAAACAAACCGTGTACGCTGTGTGTGTTAAATGCGACAAATGCAGAATTTTATTCAGTTTAACAAGACTGTACAAGATCTGGAAGAAGTCAACTTGGCATAATACTCTGAGACATCTTTTACTTGTACCTGGCCATCTGTGTGTACACGTGCGAACCCGCAAAGCACGGGTCATCCACTTGTGTGGCCAGACCGCCAATTGCTGTGATGTTAAAAGACTGAGCTTGCTTACGAGTGTGTTTAGTATGTGTGTTGTGTTTGATTTGAATGTTGCTCATTAGCATTTGAGTTAACACTTGTGGTTGTGACTTTAGTGATTCATGTGAATTAATAATATATAGATATATAAATATATAAATGTATGCTTGTATTATGCTCTTGTGTATTATTATGTAATATTATGACCTGTATATTGAACTTATTTTTTTTTCTCTTCAATCCAATGAAATGAACCTGTTTTTTTTTTAAACTGTTGACTCCAAAATAAAAGTCTATACCTCACTGGAACATTTGCAGACGATGTCATTTATGACAATGTCAATTGATGACATCTCCTGAATATTATTTTTTAAATAAACAAAAAAACCACCCGTGTCTATGATATGCCATGTGTGTAACATATTATAAAATGGACGTCATAAAAACGTGTATTATATATATATATTTTTTTCAAATTTTATTTTGGGTTCCGGCTTTTTTATGATGGGGTTTAGATGGGTAATTGGAAGGGGGGGGGGGGCGGGTAGGGATGCGGTAGGGTTGAATCAGTGGATGCTCAAAATGGGTTTTAAACGCGCGTGCAGGTGAAACGCTCCATATATGGACACGTCTTGCACGCACGCGCGCGCGCGCGACGTCACCGCTGTAGCGCCCAATCAGATATGGGGAGGGGGGGGCACAGCTGATCGCTATCTTTGAAATAACAATTTATGAGAGAACGCTTTAACTAGCTCCACGATCTTTTTTTTTTTGTTGTTAACAAACAAAAAACAAACAACGTTCGGTCTAAATTAATTTTATTGATCTGTTTTTTTTTTCATAATATTCATTTAAAATCTAATCTGAGCAAACTAACTTCTAAATAATTTCTATTTTACGTTGCATTGTTTTTAGATTTTTTTTTTTCAAATGTAAACGTAACAAGCTGGTCTTCAAAAAAAAAATTAATTGCATCGGTTTGATTTCTTGTAACTATGGCACACCGTTTGTACAAACTCTCAAAACAAAACAAAAATGTTAATGCTGGGTAATCAATGTACATGTAATCACGAAAAACTATGGTAGACCGTTGTGGACATTTTTGACCAAAAAATTTCACTTGTTTGTATCACGATGACTTGGAGTGTTTCTATCACTTTTTTTGTAGTGGTTAAAACTAAACAAATTAATTGGCTAGTTTTAAGTTTTTTTTTTCATTGTTCTATTTTTAGACGTTGCCTGCGCAAATTCATTGGTCAAATATCATCCAATCGGAAGCAACCAACAAACCCGTTTCAACAAAAAATAAAAATGTCAAATTCATGCAGTTGTGACAATGTAAATAATTCATCCATATGTACATGAAATTCATTGAACTTCTTTATTATTATTATTTTGTTTAACTATGAAACTTAACTGCCGAGCGTGCTGAGCGCTCATTGGTCAAATAAACTATTTCATTCTCTGTGTGTGTGTGTGTAAAATAGAAAATATGCTCCACTAGAAACTACAAACATAATTTTGTGTGATACTGTTATATTTACATGCCCGGCATTGTACAATCTCTCAGGTTTCTCCGTAATGTGTCATTTTTTTCTCTATGTTCTCTTTTCCCCCTCGCTCTTGGGCTCGGTGTCCGAGAATGTCGCCGCCATACTTGTTAGTGTCACGTGTCAGCGATACAGGTTTTTTTTTCTCGAGTTGTTCTTGTTTTTTTTTTGTTTTATAGTGTCTGTGTGTGTGTTTCCCCCTTGTGACGTCATGTCCAAATGATGTGCCATTTAAATGAATGATGTCAAGGATACACTGGAGTCATTATGGTCAAGGTTCGGGGGAGGGGGGGTGTCTATCCCAGTAGAGAAGATTGGGGCGTGTTTTTTTTCTTCGCTCTAGGGGCGCAGAAGAGAGGGGGGGGGTTAGAGGTTAGATAAGTTGTCTGTTTAGGGATGTGTGGGTAAGCGTACAAAAGCTATAAGCACGGAGTGACGTTCACGTCAAGCTAAATGATGTCTAAAATAGATGAAATGTGCTGTCGTCTGGTTTGCTTCCACATTGATGTAAATATGATGATCGATATACTGGACGATTGTAGATCTTTTTTTTTTTTTTGTGTTTATATTTGTGTGATGTGGCCTGCCGTACCCTTCGTGCTTCTCAAAATGTTCAGTTGACATTCGCTGTGCGCATCTGACCTTGACAGAAACCATGCCGTAACTGAAGTATCTCAGGTCATTTCGACCAACGCCATCCCTCGATAACCCCCTCGATATGTGCGTATTGTTATTTCATTTTCATATATCTGTCTAAAATCCCATTCAACATAAAAGTTAGATAAATATTTAAGGCCATTCATTGTCTTTAGATTTAAACCTTTTATCCTCAAACAATAATTGAAGACCTGTCAACTTTCCCTTACAAATTCGCGTATGTACACTATTGTACACCCGTACATATCTCAACCACTTTAGCCACATCCATTCTGCTATTTCAAGGAGTAGGAAGAGTACACAATATACATACTAAAACAATACATAATGTGAACTTTGGTTCTAATGAGGCATATAATGTTTAAGTCAAATGTATCAATGCATTGAACATTTATATATGTGTACTGTTAAATGACTTTGTTTACTGTTTTATTTCTTTCGTGTGTGTAGCGAAGATGTTAAAACAAATTTTCAGAAAAAAAATATTTGTTTTCAAAAGCCATACAAATTTTGCATTTTATTTTTCTTTAGGTGTATGCAATTCTAAATGTATTTCCAAAGTAATTTATTTCTAGTGTTTAACATTGGGTGTGTGTTAAAAAGAGAGAGAGAGAGAGAGCGTGTGTTTGTGTGATTTTTTAAACGCCCTAGATGTAAATGGCTAAGATGTGTAAACTTTGCTAAACACTGTCTTATAATAGGTTAGGTGCAGGAAATTATGCTGTCGCCATAGCAACACACTCCTCGCTATATTATTATTATTATCGTTATATTTATGTTTCATTCTCAATTTTTTTTCTTTTTGTGTGTGTGTTGATTGTTGGGGGCCGTGGCATCATGGCGCGAATGTACACCTGACTATTCTTATAAATGTGGATAAATATATTATGTTTATGTGTGTATGTGTATTTGAGCACGTGTGTGTGTCTCCTTGTATAATTAGCAACATATTTCAAGTCTACAAAAAATATTCTTAATAAATAGCTGTTTATGAAAATCGAAATTCTTGTGTTTTGTGTTAATTCAATTATAATATTAATTTTTTTCTTTTGACTTCAAAATATCACATGTAGCATAAGTTGATACACTGAACTTTGAACTGCAACCTTTGAACCTGAATACCCTGGAATACCTTTAATTTCACACTATGTGTTATAAACCTAAGTCTGGGTTTTATTTACATACTAGTCCTCGCTATCGGTGGAAACTTTTAACTTCAGTCTATGTGTTATAAACCTAAGTCTGGGTTTTATTTACGTACTAGTTCTCGCTATGGGTGGAAACTTTTAACTTCAGTCTATGTGTTATAAACCTAAGTCTGGGTTTTATTTATGTACTAGTTCTCGCTATGGGTGGAAACTTTTAATCCGAAAATTCTCTGTAAGGATAGATTAACAATAGAGTGTTCGGTATTAACACTTCTTCAACTCTGCTATTTACACTTCTTCAACTCTGCTATTTACACTTCTTCAACTCTGCTATTTAAACTTCTTCAACTCTGCTATTTACACTTCTTCAACTCTGCTATTTACACTTCTTCAACTCTGCTATTTACACTTCTTCAACTCTGCTATTTACACTTCTTCAACTCTGCTATTTACACGAGATCTAACAGCTTCATGAGTGGCACGGTGGTTGCGCGTTCGGCTGGCATACCGAAGATCCTGGGTTCGAATCCTGGCGCAGGCTAGGATTTTTGTTTTCCGGGTCTGGAGGGTTTCACTGAGTCTATCTACCTACCTGACACCAGTTGGGGTAAAGTAAAGGCGGCTGGGCATTGTGCTGGCCACACATCCCCTGAAAATGAAACACGAGTCGACTAAAGATACGACACCAAGAGGCGAAGGATTATTATTTTTAAGTTAAGGAAGTGTGAGACCATCTAAAACGGAGAAGTGGGCCACAATTGGCTCTCTAACCGTAGTCTGACCACCACTGCATTAGTTCGTAAGTACTTATACTTACATCACCCTATCTAAACGCGCACACACAAACACAAATTAACTCTTTGTAACCCAAACCAGTTTGTCAACCCACCCATTCACCCCCCTCACCCACCCCTCACCACCCAAAAATAAATGGAAATTAGTTATGCAAAGCTATTTCCACAAATATTGTTAGTACTTGCCCTCGCAAGATGCTCAGTTTCTGTACTATTTGAACGATTGGTGTGTAATTACAATGGACAGGCCAATAAGAAGTTGTCTTTTTTTTTGTCCAGCGCGTGATGATTTATTGAAAACGTCATTCTCTTTGACGACGCTGGAAGTGGAAATATTTGGTGGTGCCCTCGGTGGGCTAGAAGCCACTGTACTCAAATGGCCCACACACTTACACACTTTCACACAACATGCATTGGATGTTGGAGGCAGATAGATGGTGAAATGTAGAGATTGATAATTTGGTACATAGAGGGATATATAAGTTGACTGGTGGGTGTTTTAGGTAGATAGATAGATGACTTGATAAATAGATGAATAAATATGTACTATATAGGTAGATAAATCAATGCATAGATAGAAAAGTACATAAATATTTATATTTAAACAAATAGATCAATAAATAAATAAATTAATAAAGAAATAAATTAATAAATAATTTGATAGATAAATAAATAAATTAATAGATAAATAAATAAATTGATAGATAAATTAATAAATTGATAGATAAGCCTAATGAAATAAAATAATCAATTACAAAATTAATAGATCAAGAAAAAAATGAATAGATAAAAAATGTAAAAGAAATATAAATAAATATAAATCTATTGCTAGATCATAATTACATAGATAGATGGACTAATACAAAAATAAATATTTACATCATGTAGTAAGCTGAAACTAAAGATTAGCCAATTGTTATATTGTTTCATAAAGTTAACATCAAGTTGTGGTTTCCACTATACACAACAATGTGCAGCATCGCACATATCAAGCCATTGTATAATCAAACACATTTGAGTAATCAAGCAATCAAAGCATTGACATTGAAAGTCATAAAATAGTACCGTTAGGGAATCGATTTAAAATACTAGAGTATAAAAAAGAGTTTAATATCCCCACCAGGGCACATGAAGCGCCGTTCACATGTCTTCCGTGGCCACGGCATACTAAGGGATTGTGTGGAAGAACAATACCCAGCCGATTTTAATTTCTACAAACTAATGTAAAGGCGGGTCCATCAGAGCTCGGTGGACTCGAGGACACGCTAATACACTCGGGAATAAATACCAGCCTTTACCTGGGACCTTCCGTAGGCCTACGTTATAATATAGTACTGAAGTCGGCAACCTACGGAACGCATGCCACACTTGGCACGCAGAGCATTTTTCATTGGCACGCGTAAGACTCCCCTCCCCACACACACACACACCAAAGGTAATTCAATTATCGTCTAAAAGATAGTTAGAACCTTTAGGCTGCTGGTACGCTGAACGAATTAGGAATCCTACTTTGGCACACTATTATCAAAAGGTTGCCCACCCCAGCTATAGTAGGCTATAAAATATATGTTCAATATCTAGCCAACAATAAGACTTGAAGTAGAACTAGGGCGGAGAAAAAATGTTTCCCAGTCAGATCTACCGCCCCCCCCCCCCCCCCAGCTCCAAAACTTCCTGTCATAAACTGGACAAAGGTTATCATCTTGGATTGCATTTGTTCAGAACTTCCCCTCCCCCTTTTACGTTATCTCACTCTTCTGGCTCGACTGGGAGGTCGGAGGTCGTCCCTGCCAGGGTCATCTGGCGCGGTAGAAGAGAGCGAGCAGGAGGCGCGCAACACCTCGAGGTGATAACGGCAAGGCGGGGAAAGGCAGGGGGGGGAGCATTGGAGGGAGTGGGCCCTATTGAAATGCTACGATGATTGCCCCGGGACGGAAGAAAAATGACGGATTTGAACTTTTCTCCATGAGACAGAGGCGCGCGGAGGCGCCTGATTCCATCTCGGCGCCCCGTGATAAGTCGCAGATCCGCGCCCATTTAATCTACCAGGACACGAGCAAGGATAGCAATAGTTGGGGGCGCCGGGGCGTTTGGGTGAGGGGGCAATTAATGATTCGCGAAACAGCTTCTCCAGAAATCGTAT